>JAOZJS010000468.1:0-32541 GCA_025882695.1 Amerodectes protonotaria | reverse complement strand
TTTCTGTGCATATTTTTATAATTAGATTTTTGATTGTTTTCTTTGATGATGGTCTGGATATTATCATTATTATGGGCATCGTTGGGTGGATTCGAAATCCATTGGGCTCTGCCCGCGCAGGTTCGAATCCTGCCGACTTGTTAGTTTAACAACAACTAACTCATTTTTTATTCAGTCTATTCATATATACTATTACATATATTTACACACACACCCATATTGTAAAGAAAAGTTACGCCCACCGGACGATACGCCCACTTCTCTTTTTTTGTTGGTCGAAGCTTTTCCATATTCTTGTTCACACACCGACACAAACACATTGTGCAATTATTATTATTATCTTCTCTTTCATTTTTTTTCGTCTTCAACAAAAACCAGAAACAAAATCCACAATCTTCCATTCATTTTTTTCTTTTCTGTAAATCATTTTCCGAATGATCTTTGTGCTAATTAATTAATATTTCCGGCGTCTCAAAATAATGATAATGATGATATTAGTTGGAGACAAATAAAATAGCCAATTGTCCTTCTTCTCTATCCAAGTCAAGTCGCAACCTGAAACCTGGTCGTCAAATTTGTCGTAAATTTTTATTATAATTTCATCAAATCAAAACGAAAAGCGGAAAAGCAAATTCGAATTCGGAAGGAAAAAGCGCGCGAAAAATTTTTGAAAAAAAATTTGAGGAATTTCCGTTGTTTCAAACAACATTCATTTCATGTGTGCCATGTGCCTGAGTTACAACAACAACAAACCGGAAATAAATAGACCGTGTACACTTATTATCATTTAGGCGGTAAATTTGAAAATCAATTTTGATTGGTGGCGATTGGTTGAAATACAAAAAAAAATTGGTTATAGAACACCTGTTGAACCTGTATAATAACGAAGCTTGTTGTGTATGATCAGGATCAATACTTTTGGTTGATCATGTTTTTGAAAAATTCCTTAAAACGACTAGTGACTGGCCGAGCGGCGGCGGCGGCGGCGTTCATCTCCTGGAATTGATGATGATAACCGGGCGCCATCTCCAAACCGAACGATTTCGGTGGTGGTGCATCACCAAGTTGATCTTGGTTGTTGGTTTCCGATTGTGGCGCCATCATCACCGGATTGGGCGCGCTTGCCGAAGCAGCCATATAATGTTGGCCATTATCGCCAACACCGTTGAAATGGTTTCTGTATACTGGAGCGGATTCTTGATTGAGCGGCGAATCCGGTGAATCCTGATCTTGATCTTTGAAATCGTAGAAAAAATCCTGATCCATTGGAGGATGATTTTGATGGTTTGGTTGATCGGCATCCATGAATAATGAAGACGACGGTGGTGATGATGGTGGTGGCGAGTTCTGCACACCATCATCATTATGATGATCATCGTGATGATTGGTCGGATGCGATGGAAAACCATGATGATGATGATGACGATGATGGTGATTGGTGAAACTTCTGGTTGAAGATGGTTCCGGATTGAAAACATCATCATCACCGTTGAAGAAATTGGATTTATCTTTATTATCAAAATCATCATTAAACGAGCTGACCATCTTTTTATAATAGCTTAGCTTTTCGGCAATATTGTCCATTTTATCATCATCATCGAAGCTTGTTGGAAAATTTTCAAAATGACCATGTCCGGAAGTTCCAGGGAATTCCGCCGATTGTTGTTTGATTTTGGATTGTTTTGGCATTTGTTTCGCTTGTTGTTGTTGTGGCTGTTGATCTTCATTCTGGTATTTATCAGCATTGCCTCCAGTCGATGTCTTCAGCGGCGGTGATGGTCGATCTGGTTCCGCACCGTTCCAATCGTGGACGCTTTCAAAACCATTATATCGATTCTGCTGGTTGTTGGACACCAGTTCTGGCATCGAAAACTTTGGTCTCGTCACCATTGATGGATAGGCGCCATTCTTCAACGAGGGGTGGCTTTGGATCGCCATCCCGGAGCCATAGTTCGAACCATGGTTCGCCGGAACCATATTCATGGTGGGCTGCTGTGAAAACATCGCCATCGAAGAATAAGGTAGTTGATGGTGATGGTGGTTCAATGGTATCATCATGTTCGGATGTAAATTGGCCATGGTTTGTCCATCAAGTGTAAAACTAAGATTGTTTGGCGATGATGATAACAGCGATGATGATGGTTCTGCACCGAACGTTTCCGGTTTGATGAACGGATTCGGTTCGTACAGTAATTGAATCGGATCATAGTTTAACAATGGATTTGCGCTTTGGATCGCATTCGCGCTTTGGATCATTCCATCCGATGATTCCGAAGATTGATTTTTCGGATCATCATGATGCACCTTGATCAGATTCGAAGAGCTTGGTAGTAAATTTGTTAGCACATCCGGTACCTTGATGGTTAATGGACGAACCGATGGTAGCCATCGGTTCAGACCAATGGTCACAGCTTTTCTTCGTTCAGCGGATTTTTCCGGAATCAACTTGTTGATCAGAAAAACTGTCGAGGAGGCGGTGGTGGTGGTTTTATTCTTGTTGTTGTTGTTGTTAAGATTTGTGATGATCGTTCTGGTATCATTGGAACTGTGAACTACTAGATTACAATAAACCACAATGAATACAATGAAAGTGTTGAGGATTCTGAAGCTTGAAGCTTGCATATTTGATGATGATGATGATGATGAGCAACAGCGAATCCGGTCGAATTCTCGAGTTTTGATGATGATAATTCAAATTGATGCAAATTTGAAATTGGTTTCGCGCGCTTTCGCTCTCGCTCTCGTTATTCTTAGAATCGATTCTTGGATGTTGGCGAGCACATTTTCGGGAATTGTCCTGCACACACAAAGACTCGCGATCGCCTAACGACTAGTATATTTTTTTTGGTGTTCGTAAACCGACCAAACAAATTTGATTCATCCAAATTAGAGTATTGGATGTAGGCTTTTATATACTCCAATTTTCTTCGAAGCCAACCAGCAGGATTAACGTATTATTATTGGCGTTGTTCCGTTTTATTATTTTTCATTTTTTCGACAAAAAAAAACATGAACATAATCCATTTCCAGTTTCTCTCCGAAGACCAAAAGGATTGTTGTTTGTTACAAAAATGATTATCATTATTATTAATACTAATAATAATGATAATATTTCGTTTCTCGTTTGTCGGTTGGTTGTTGGTCGTTGTCGGTCTTCGTACCTCGATCCTTCGTAATCTCCTCTCGTCGTCTAAGGAGATCCAGTTGGTTGAGACGCCAATGAGAGCCGGGAGCGAGGGAGAGAGAGAGAGTTAAGAGTTAAGTAACTCGGGTATACCTGATACCTGATATCAGATCAAATCATCATCTTAAGCTAACAAGAACGAAGAACAATCAAAAGAATAACGAGCGCGTTTACAAATGTAAATCGCTACTTGTGTGTCTGTGTGTGTGTGCGTTTCTTGTTCTGGAACTAAAATTAGTCCGATCCGACAAGCGAGAGAGCGAGTATATTATGGTACTTGACGATTAATCCTTAGCCTGAGCCTTAGCCTCTCTTCTCTCTTCCTCTTATCGAGTTCGGTGTGTGTGTGTGTGTGTTGTTCGGTTAATCCAGTTTCACTCTCATTGGATTATGAAGCAAACAACAACAACAATTATAACCAATTGTTGGTTAGGTTAGGATAGGTTCATCATCATCGTCCGTGTATATGTTCGGTGTAAGTTAGGCTATGTTCTGTTCAGTTCATAATGATTTGTGTGTGTGTACTCTCGTAATTAAGTATCTCGACCATTTCTAAATTTACTAGACTTTTACTCTCAGACACTATCTCTTGTTGGCTGTGTAGACTAGACGAGGCTCTACCAGCAGCAGCTCTCACGCCAAATATCGTTGTGTTTCCGAGCCGGGTTACGGAATCACATGTATATGGGAGCGACCGGAGAGAGCGACGAGCTAAAGCGGAGCTAAGGAACCTGAGCGCTTTAGTGCACCACACCACCACACCGCTGTTGTTGCGTTCATTTCGCTTCGCAATTTTTCGCTTATTAGGCTCGCTTGAATGAAAATTTGTTGAACCATATTTTTGCCATCATTATTATTATTATTATGGTTTCTCTACCCGATCCCCGTGTGTGTGTGTGTGCACTTACATAATCGGTTTTCGGCTGCTGCTGCTTGATTGCTTGCTTGCTTTCCGAGCGGCCGATTGATCATCAGATTGTTGTTGTTGTTGTTGTTGTTGTTGTTGTTGTTGATTATTATTATAGTATATATCATCCGAAAAGGCGGCCAGAAATAATAAATGAAATGAACTACATGCAAAACTAAAACAATACCGAAAAAAAAATTAGAAACACAATACCCGAATACCCGTGTACACCGACAGAGACGCATGCACACGGTAAAGCACACCGCTGCTGTTTCCCCGCGTACACTGATTCCCTCCTTTGAATTTTGAATTTTGAATTGTGTTCCGCCGACCAGCGAGAACGAGAGCAAGCGAGAGAGAGTGGCGAAAAATGCGAAAATCGATCGCGCCCGAGCGCTTCCAGATCAATGAAGAACAAGAAGAAGAAGAAAGGGAAAACAAAGGCCGAAAATTCATTGAAATGATTGAAATTTTCAAAAAAATAAAAAATAAAATAATATGAAAACCACGATATTCTAGGATTCTCAATTTCCATGGCGACCTGCCATTTCCTGCCATAGATTCCGATTGATTTCTGAAGGAATTTTGGTTTCGGTTTCGGTTTTGTCTTGGCTAAAATATCTCATTTTTTTGGTCCAATTTCCAAGCGATTTCAAAGCTCTCTGAATGTTTCTGAAGCACCGAATGTTGGTGGTGTGTGCGTGAGTTCATGTGCGTACGTGTGCGAGTGCAAGT
Source organism: Amerodectes protonotaria (assembly GCA_025882695.1). Lineage (NCBI taxonomy): Eukaryota > Metazoa > Arthropoda > Arachnida > Sarcoptiformes > Proctophyllodidae > Amerodectes > Amerodectes protonotaria. Next base: position 27,715 of record JAOZJS010000468.1, on the reverse strand, counting down.
GATAACAGGAAACTGAACCAAGATTAAGATTTCCGCCCGGATCGTCGGAAGGATTTTGATTTGATCAACATCATCAAAATCACTTTGGACAATCAATTGAATATCATTAGCTTCAACTGCAGCGAAAAGATGCGTCCTTGGATATTGGTCATGTTGATTGCATTCATCGCGTATTTATTTTTCATCAAACTAAACAAATGGAAGCCAGGAGTGGGTATGAAGTTTCGTAAGAATATCTTTACAACCACCACCATCAACAACCAATGATAATGGTGATGATAATCATAATCATCCACAAATTTGTTCGCAAGAACTGTTACTGCCAAAACCACACACCAACACACACACCAATCACATCAATCCATTTTCGGTCCGTCCGAGGCCAATGTTCCAAGTCCACGAAATTCATCAACGACGATAAATATGGGTTTGTGCGCATTGCTGGTTGGTTGGGGCGGACCATAGCACACGACACCATTCGACGAAGTTGTCGAAACGAAAACGCGAAAGCCCACCTCCAACCTCGCTCAATTCAAACTGGCGCATCGACTCGACGTTTATTGTACGTTACTGTGTACACCCTTTTAATACTATTAGTGCTATTGGACGCTGAACGTATCAGTCACAAGCTCCGCCTACATGCACCTATAATGAAGCCTGTAAAGCCTTTGAAGCCATAGCCATCCTCACCATACTTATGTGCATCATGCATGATGCAGCCCATTTTAGCTCCGCCTACATGCACCTATAATGAAGCCTGTAAAGCCTTTGAAGCCATAGCCATCTTCACCATACTTATGTGCATCATGCATGATGAAGCACATTTTAGCTCCGCCTACATGTGCACCTATAACAATGGACAAGACGATTTTTTCCCTTGAAAGCCTTCCCATTACAGTTGTGTGCACGTTATACATTGTTGAAGCACACATTTTAGCTCCGCCCAGATCTCTCAGCTCTTCTGTTTCAAATTTAATTCGATATAGGTTCAGGAAATTGATTGATTGATTATTAATCGAAATTGGAATTGGAATTCAAATTAGGATTGGAATCGGAATCAATCAATCAATTTTTTTGCTTTGTAAATTTGTTGTTTTCTTCTGCTGTTGTTGTTGTTGTTTATTGCTGTCGGCTACCACGGTCGTTATGTAATTGGTTTTTTTGATATACTTTTGCATATTCTTCATACCGGACACTCTTACATAAGAATTCAATAGATGATCCGTTGGCATGTCCTTTGAATCCTTACGATGATCATACGGTAGCACCTCGATTCGTTTGTTTTCGGCCAACCATTGCCGTAAATCGATCCAAATTTTATAGATCAAGTATAGCAATGAAACAAAACAAGTACCCAAACGAAATATAGGCAATATGCGAGTGACCAACAAGCGCAAAGATCGGGAATCAATTCGCTGCTGTTGCTCATCACCATCCATCGAATGGCAATAATCAATCAGAAGGATTCCAACGGCAGATATGAATAGAATGTTCAGAAATCTGGTCAATATTTCCAAGAATATTACGTAATTTTCGTTGGCATGTCTCTGTAAACGCAATGGGCGGAACGTAAAACGGTTATCAACACGGTTATTCGTCCCGGGTAATCATCATCGACCCCCGAAAGTGTGGTGTTACCGTTTTGAGCCAATCGAAAATGTTTCGATTATGTTGGACGATCCGGAAATCGAACCGGCAAATCTCGCATCTGTATTGTTGGGTCATCTCCATCCAATTCTCCAAACATTTCTGATGTACATAGCTAAACGGTCCCAAGCATTTACATGGTGTTATGAATTTACACGCCTTGGAATCACCACGCCTACATAGCCTACACAAACGTTTCCGAAATATTCGTTCCAATTGATTCTCGTCCAGACCACCACCACCATCATCTTGATTGTTGTTGTTTTTGTTGGTCGTTGTTGTTGTTGTTGTTGTTTTGATTTTTGTTCCAAGTTGATCCATTAAAAATTGTTGCGAAAAATCCCACTGGAATCCCTTCGCATTTTATACCGGGCAAAATTACATTACATCGAACATTTAACATTTATTCAATTCAATTATTATATAATCGGGGGAGGGGTTCGTGGCAAGGTGTCAACAGGTGATTGGGAAAAAAACAGTCTTAGAATATAAGCAGAACAAAAAAATAGTTCCAATTTTCATGAATTTAAGATATCACAGACAGACAGACAGTTAGATTTGATGGTGAACGAACCAACCAACACAATTCAGACACAAGCCAACAACATTATGTTATTCATCATAATCAAATCCATGGTCCGTAGAACGACCATCACCACCATCACCACCAACCGGCGTAACCGGAGAAGTTGGAGATATTTCCAATTCTAGCCGTCATCATCGCCATCATCAACACCAGTGTTGAGGTAAATCACAAACCACCACCATCAGGCCTGATTTCCTGGTTCGGCTAAAAACAAAAATGTTTCGTCGTTCCTTGTGCTTGACGTTCGCTTGGCGGTTTGTTTCGACTATCCAAAGCTTAATTGTGTTGTGTAAGCCGTGTTGTTGTTCTTCGTTAATTTGGTCGTTGTCTTCGCCGCCAACGCACGGTGTGTTACGAGAGCATATTCAACGGACATTGACTTGTTGTTGTTTTTTCTGGTCGGGCACGCACACACACACACTCATAAAACATGAGCACGATGATATTCGGAAATAATACTGGTCAAAGAGAATGGTGGTGCAAAAAAAATTGCCTCAAATGGAATCATCATCATCGCCATCATCCACCGAGCTCTCTCTCAACGTGACCAGCGATCGGGTGATGGTTACCGATTTGATTGCAACGCCAACATCACCACCTTTGATGGTGCCAACACCACCGCCACCACTGCCATTATTATGTCGATGTTTTTGATGACTTTTCAATGGATAAACTTCGTTCTCGGATTTGCTCTTCAATTTAAGATAATTCGGATTTTTAGAATTCAACATGTCCAATACGGGGGTACTATCGTGGCGTGGTATCAAATAATTTAAACAACAAGAATGATATAGAAACAAAAATATGATCCCGAAACATAATGATATGATGGATGTCAGACGTAGCAGGATTCTGAAAGCAGTATCCTGATTCAATATGGATTCAATGGCATATCTATCGATGGTGTTCGGTTGTAGATCGGTCAACCATAGCCAATAATTATAGATGTCTGGCCACATGTTCAACCATATATTGGCGAATGCCGAGCCCAATGCACGGCCACCACCAAAATGGATCAAGCTCAATGTATATTGCATGATCACATGCGGTGAATATGTTTGAAATATGGTCGTACCGGTAACATAGCTCAACGGATTCGGACTTCGTTTGATCAAATGTTGCCCATAAGCTGTGATACCGATCCAGGCCAACGGCAAACAAAACGAAGACATCAATTCGAATGGTAACAGTAGCCAGCTTTTTCGGGAATATTTGGCCACCAAAAACGATGTTCCAGCATTGCGAAGCGCATAGAATATGAACGCCAACAATATCAGATGCATTCGGCCAACGCCGGCCAACACCGATTTGGCCATGGAAGCAAACAATGCGGTGACCAAGAATGCACAACTGTTGCTGAACCCAACCAAGAAAATGGATGCATGCAATGATTGACGATAAAACGGACGCATCAAGCTATCGGTCAATCCCCAGAATGCTCCCAAGATTAACACCATCGGAATTAGTAATGCCAAACGATACCACAGATACTGGTCGCTATGTGTCCGGGGATAACGGAATTTGGTTGGCTTCAAAACCATTTTCTTGTGTTTCTGTTGTTGTTTGAGTTTGGTGGACGGATGTTCACTTGTTTGGGTGGAGCTCAATGGCAGCATGATGATCAGAAATATGGTGATGGCAACGAAACCATCAAATATTATTATGGGCGGAGCATAGGCGTGCACTTTCATGGTGGCAAAATAATCGCACAGTATACCGCATAATGGTGGCCATACGATGAACGGTAGAATGGTGGTCCAAAATCGTTCGAAACCACCATAGAATGAATCATAATTGTTGGTGTTGGCCACTCGTATGGCTTCGATCAGGGTGTGCGATGTCAACAATGTCAGATCGGTCAAACATCTAAACAACAAATACAGATAGAATGTTTGCCGTGGATTGCCTTTGATCGATTGACATGGTTTGGGCGGTCGAACTCTGGTGGTACCCGGACCGGAAGTTCGATGACGTAAATTGATGGAACAATAAATGTTACATGATGGCACTATTGGGCTACATTGGATACTGCTATATACTTGTTGCAACATCAACAACGGTGCGGTCGGCTTGAATGAACATGTTGGAAGGCCATCGAACAAACGATCCACGATTGGATCCGCGTCTGTTTGGATGATTGGCCACCGATCAAACCGTGAATCGAATTGTATGCTAACATCTTGACTCAACGATGTATCAATTGGAATGATTTTCTCTCTTGGAACATCTGGCCAGGCGAAGGGCGGAAAAAGAAATGGACATGATCAACACATTGGAAAACAACTCCAATCAAACAATCTCTCCAATTCACCTAGACACAAATTGGCTGGTTCATCGTTGTTGAAGAAACAAACATTGATCGGATACCAGGATGAATTGGATTGAATCTTCTCGTCCAAACAAAAATATGAACATGTTACGAATTCGAAGCTGGAAAAATTCGTCGCTGGACGCTGGGGATATGCATGACATTGGCCATCCCAATTGGGACATTGTTCAACACGTAAAACACTTTTGTTACAATCAAAATACATTTTAGGGGTGTGCTCGGTGAGCACCACGTTCGGAACGAACAGCAACGATGTGACTGAGAGAAAAGCTAGTATCAGCACCAGAACCAATGTTTGCTTGTAACCGGAAAGCTTGTGTGCCAAAGGTCCCAGACACAGTGGGCCAAGCATGCTGACCAAAGCGGACATACAATTGATCCAAGCACAATGAGCCCATGATAAGCCCAGTTCAGTTAGGTGGATGTTCAAAAATGGCAATATCGAAGCAAGTGCTGCGGAAGGATTGGAAAATCGAAGAAGTTTAATGAATGTTGCTTTTATGAATTCCGTGGAATCCGTGGATTCCGTGGATCGCCAAACCTGAATAGAAGGCGCAATTGATGAAGTTTTGCGCGGTGAAATACTTTCGCGAATGTGACATAATGAATGGCATCGTGTGATGATTCGGGTAATGCTAGATTGTTGAACAACAATGTAAAAAATTGGTCAACATTTGACCACCACCCAAATGGAATGTGCAACGGCGACCAGACAATTGGCGACCAGACCCGCGCTCTCGAAGAAATCACGTGTGTTGTTCGAGCAATTCTTCTTCTTCTCGTTGTTGTTCTTGTTCTTGTTCGTGTTCGTGTGTGTGTCTCTTCAAAAGTGTTGCCAAGATTGAGTTGAATTTTAAAATGTTTGTAAATCTGCAACCATGCAACTTGTTGATGGTGATGATGTTACCACAAACACACACAGGTGCTGTTCGCAACCTCACACAGACACTAGCTTTTTATTAATATTATCATTATTATTAATGTCTTTGGTCGGAGACAGGTGCAAGTGTGTGTTCGGAATTGCTTTCGAAGATATTTCGGCTGAAGAGCGTTGAATCGTCCAGCTATGTGTGGTCACGAAGTTGCGTCAACAACATCTGTTGATATGATGAAGTTCTACCTTTCGGGAGGTAAACCGCCGAGCAACACAGACAGCACTATCTATCCGACAGAGAATGCCCGGACGTACGGAGAGCAAGAATGGCCAAACAGCAAACTTCGAACAGCCACAGACCGGGTGTAAACACAAACATGCACAAACACACCGAGACTCGAATGGACATTGACTGACTTTTATTTTGCGCCAGAATGGATTGTTGTTGTTGATGGTTATGGCTGCGGATGGCTCTTCGGGTGGCAATGAATATTAACGAACACGACGGATGTGTGTGTACAATAATGTGCCGAAGACTTACAAGCAGTTGAAGAGTAGGAGAACAATCGAAACGAACGAACCATTCTTAATTGTTTAGCGTAGTTTGTTGAATTGCTTCAAACATCGACCATCGCCTACATCGACATCGACATCGACATCGACATCGTCGACGTTCGGGTCGATGTTTGACAGGCCAGGCCAGCCAAGACAAGACAAACGTTGAAATAATTGAAAATGTGAAAAAATAAAATAAAATGAAAGCGCGCTCTCGGTGAAACGTTTCAAGCTTTTTTTTTCAAGCAAACTTGGAATGATGCCGAGTACCACCAATGTTTTGGGCTGAAGAAATGCACAGAACGGAAAGGAACGGAACGAGGGAAATAGCATTATCGTTATGCAAAATGTAATGGTATGTCTATCATTTTGAATGATAGATTGTTTTGATGATGATGATGCTACACTAGCAGTAGCAATGGCATTCCAAATGGCTTGAGAGAGACATCGAGAAACATCGAGTCAATAACCGTGGCCGATTCTTCTTCTCCTTCTTCTTCTTCCAGTTTCTATACAATCTCTTCATTGAAAATTTTTATTCATTTATTTATTTATATTGCCAGTTGTTTGATTCGTTCACAAGTTCGCAAGTTGGTCGTCGATTTGGTAGGCCACATACTACTGGCTGGCTGGCTTCTTCAAATTGTGCAAATTGTGGCCTGAATAACTTGTAGCAACATCGTTGTTGTACAATTTAACTACTGAACCTTATCCTCTCCATCACCATCAACATCATGGAGATGCTAATAAGCTCTTCGCGCCATGATTGGCCACTCACAATGTTGATGATGATGATTTATATTCGAAGTTGTTGATGGTGGATCCCCTTGCCATCATCAGAACTACCAGTCAACTAATGGGACTAACTAATCAAATCAAATTGAAAACCATTGAAAAGAATCGGTACCAATTGATGATTGGGGATTCAATTACCGGGTGTTGATGAGATCGACGAAGGAGAGAGATGGAAAATCATGATCATCTTAATCATTATCATGATGGTGGTCGGCATGGTTCAAAAGGCGCGCGATTCGAGTTAGATCGAATTTCTCTAATTTACTTCACTATTTACTTTACATTCGGCTTTGATTTGTGCTTTGATTTGGCCAATCGATCTCATGATCATCGTATTACCATTGCCGATGGCAATTCAAAACAATATTTTTTTTGGTTAATTGGCCTGATCATAATTATACATGCTTAAGGATAATCCAAAACTTGTTCGATTGGTTCGATCAATGACTAGACTCTCGATGGCCAGCTCATCAGTCTTGGCGGTGGTGGTGAGCCGAGGAAATCCTTTTTGTCTCAAATCTCCTAACAAGGTTGATTGTTTACTGTTGTTTGGTCGGGGCTATGTTTTCATCAAGAATATCGCCCAGAATCATCATCAACATCAACACCAAACATGCTCGTCGATCATTGAGCCATCAGCTAAAAGCATGGGCCATTGCTGGTAAAGCTATCGAAGAACAATTGGAAACCATCAAATTTGAGGGAACCTGGAAAAACGAACGAATCATCACCACTGCTCAAGGTCCACATATTCAGGTGAATTACCAGCAGAAAGATGTTATCAATTTTTGTGCCAACAATTACCTGGGACTTTCGGTAATTATCATAATGATGATGATGATGATGATCACCTGTTGCTATATCCTATGTTGCTATATGTTCTGGCTCTGATAATAATAAATGTAGAATCATCCTGAAGTTGTTGAAGCTGGCATAGCCGCGCTGAAGAAATATGGCGCAGGTCTTAGTTCGGTGAGATTCATCTGTGGAACACAGGATATCCATAAAGAATTGGAGCGCAAAATAGCCAAATTTCATGGCTACGATGATGCCATCCTCTATGCAAGCTGTTTCGATGCCAATGGTGGTCTGTTTGAAGCAATGTTGAACAAAGACGATGCAGTCATATCGGACCAACTGAATCATGCATCGATCATCGACGGAATTCGGTTGTGTAAGGCTCAAAAGTTTCGCTACGAACATCGTAACATACAACAGTTGGAAGAATTCTTGTCGCAAACTCATTCCACCGCCAGAATCCGAATGATCGTCACCGATGGAGTGTTCAGCATGGATGGTAATGTTGCCAAGCTACCGGAAATGGTTGATTTGGCCAAAAAATATGATGCAATAGTTTTTTTGGATGAATGCCATGCAACCGGTTTCTTTGGCCGAACTGGCCGTGGAACAGTGGAACATTTTGAATTACCAACCAACAGTGTCCACGTGATCAATTCGACGTTGGGCAAAGCATTGGGCGGTGCTGCAGGAGGTTACACAACCGGACCAAAAGAGCTGATCGATTTGCTAAGACAAAAATCTAGACCTTATTTGTTCTCCAATTCTTTGCCACCAAGCATTGTAGCATCGGCGATCAAAGTTTTTGACCTGCTCACCGATGACCACTCTTTGGTGAACAAAATCCAGGAAAATACTCGAATGTTTCGCGATCAAATGAATGAGTTTGGATTCAAAATTTTGGTAAGTTTTATTTACAAGAACAAAGATTAAATTTTTATAATGATTGACATAATTAGGGTGATCAACATCCAATTTGTCCGGTTTACGTTGGCGATGCTCGTTTGGCTTCTTCAATGGCTGATGCCATATTCGGTAAACAAAGATTCGCGTTCACGATTCGAAAATTATATTCAGGCTTTTGTTGTTTCCGTAGACGATCATGGTATCTATGTGGTTGGATTCAGTTTTCCGGTGGTGCCCAAAAATATGGCCAGAATTCGTGTGCAAATTTCGGCTGCCCATACAACCGATGATGTTAAACGTCTCATCGATGCTTTTGTTGATGTTGGTCGTAGATTCAAATTAATCAATAATTGATTGAAATTTTATTAATTACACATCATCATTCTTAGAATCAGAAATTACAGAATTATTTTTGGAATCATTACTATTATTGCTATCATCATTATTTGCATTATTATTATCTTTATCTTGACCACCATGATCAACATTATCATCGCCATCATCTTTTTTCATTTTTTTGTTTTTAAGTTTTTCCTTCTTTTTCAATCTTTTGGCACGTTTTTTGGCGGTCGTTTCCTCCATTTTCCTCTTGTTTTCTTCGATTTTTCTCTGAAAATCAGCATCAAGTTTATCCTGGGAACAAACATCGAAAGTTGATTGAAATGAACGTTCAACTTCAAGATTATCTTACTTGTTTGGCTTTTGCTTCTATAAAATTTAGACGAGCATATTCTTTGCGCCTTATGTGACGATAGACATGAAATTCACCACTTCCAGCACCGGCACTTGAACCTGAATGATTTGTTTGATTCAAAATTTGAGCTCAACGATTACCGCAATCAGGTATTTTAAATTCACACATCACATACCCATTATGTTGCGGACGAATTCTGGTGGATTGGCGAAATTTTTAGGCTTCGGAAGCGTAGGAATTTCGATTGGTTTATCCTTGAAAATCCATGGCGAAAAAAAAATCAACAAAAATCAAATCAAAATATTTCTACTTACAATATTGTTCATCAATTTTTCCAAACGTATCTTTTGTACATCCATTGCATTGAAAGGGCGATATTTTTTCTTGCCATCTTGATCTTCGTCTTTGTCCATTTTTCGGCGATTCAAAAAAAAATATCATCGAAACACAAAAATGATGGCTTTGACGTTTTCGCTCAGCTTTTATATTTACACTATTCAAACATTAGTGCCATCTGTCGATGACGATAAAAAACACTATTTTAACTTTGTTTCCAAGTGTTTCTAGGAAAATAGTTGTCATGTTTTTTATTAGTCGACGACTTTTTTTCATGGAAAATGATTAATGTTAACATTGTTAAAAACATTGATTATAAATTCTTTTTAGGGATTCTACCAATCCATGCATTGCGGAACGATCCATAATAGAGATCACCTTTGGAATCAATGATAGCTTCGGAAACACCGAGAAATTCTTCCGATCCAAATATTTGTTTGATTTTGCCGGTTTTAGAATCCAATCGAATCACTGCACCATCTCGTTGAGGAATGACCTTATAAAGAATGTGGCCAGTATAAAGATCATCTCGTAATTGTTGAATAAAATCATTGTTGAGAATGTCGTTTTCGCAAAGATAATTTAAAAGCTTGTAAACAGTGTAAGTTGTTTTGAAAATTGATTTCCTCACAAATGGCCATCCAGCAAGATAATCTCGTATCGCTTTATCCGAAGCCCTTACTGTAAACATGCCCAATAATAAATCTCCAGTGTTTGGATCTAATCTTATGTTGTCCGCTTCGCCTGGTAATAATTTTCCAAACAATTCCAATCCATCAGCTTTCAAGGTTTGTTTAGTTTTGAAAACTTCTCTTGCAACATTCAAATCGATTTTTTTCACAGCATACGAGGATGTTTCAGAAACAAGCAAATATTTTTGATCAGCTGTAATTTCGATTCCATTGGTCATGGCATGTCCTTCCGACACTTTGAATGATTGGCCTGTTTTTATATTGTATGCCAAAACATGGCCAGATTGATCATGTTCGAAAATTGCCCAAGCAATACGATCTAAAGGCCAACGTGAAGAAGAAACAGAAATGTAAACGATTTCCGGAGATTTTGGATCCAAAACCAAATCATTATAGATGATCGGATCATTGGTGACCAGGTTTTTGCTCAAATGTTCAAGTTTGTTCGTCGCCAAATCCAAACGATAAAGACCAGTATCTGCTTCGAGGGCAAACAAATAATTTTCATGCTTTCGTAGGCCCAAAAACCGGCCACATTTTCCCGATTTAAGACTGTTTTTATTTTCTATTACCAAAACAAAGAACCGAAAATAATTCCAATCATATTGTTTTGAAACTTACAAAACTTACCACATTCTTTTGAGTTATTGAATCGTGCAACAGTCTCGATTTTTTCCGTTGTTTTATGGATTCTGACTATTCTACCACCAAGAACACCAGTATAGATATGATCACCAACATCCACCAATGATTCTGGACCAAAGATTTGATTCAAACCCAAAAAGCTGGCCTTAGTGACTAGATCATTGTTCCATTGGATATTTTCCAATCCTCCATGTAAATGATTATTATCATATGATTTAGGATTTATGTTCAAATCCTGAAACCATTGATCTGGCATGATACCCAACAAAACGGATAATATGACAGTGTAGAAGACAAAATCGAAACAAATCTTGTAGAGACGAGAAAAAACATCTTTGATTTGGAATTCCATGGTTTCTTCGTTTTTTGTTTTTGTATGTTGTTGTTGTCGTTGTCGTTGTCGTTGTCCGTATTCTTCGAAATATGAAGCTGTTGACAGTGCCGTTGGTGTTGTTGTTGTTGTTGTATTATTTAACAGTTCACATCGAAAATTTTCAAATGTGTATTGAAGGATAATTGGCTCATAGATTGTGGTGTGTATTGCTGAGGAAAACAACAACAAGTGACAAACAACAAGGGGAAATTTTTTGATAAAAGAAAAATGAAAAAGAGACGAGAAGCGAAATTAGGCGAAAACTACCACGGAAAAGTCACATATGCACACACCAATCGCCTTGTGGAGTGAACTGCTGTGGGACAGCAAATAAATTTCAACCAAAAATAAATGATGCGATGATTTCGGAAACAGAAAAAAAACTTGTGGCAAAATTGTAAGAAAATGTTATAATAATAAGAAGAAGATATATGCAGAAAGACACACACACACACACACAAACAGGCAGATAATTGGGAAAAAACTCTCTTCAAACTGGCAAACACAAATCACACACCAACATCAACACACACATGCATAGACACGGTGGTGGTGGATTTTGTTGGTCGACCATCAAAATCATGTTGTTACCTTTTTCCAGGTAACAAACATTCGAAATAGAAGGAAAAAATTGGAGAGAAAAAATTACGAATCATCCTGCTAGTTTCTACGTGTATTGGTGTGTGTGATTTGTGCCTGTGTTGTGTTGTGCAATGATTACGATGATGGCGATGATGTCCAAGATCTTCTAAAATGGTGGTGAGATTCCATGATGATGGCGTCGAATCATCATCATTATTTAGATTTGTACATTTGATTTTATAAATACCATCAATGGCCACCGAGGTTCTTCTTCTTCATTGTAGTGATGCTAATAAATGATGCTATTTTGGGACATCGATTTTATGTCGAATCGATAGTCCTGGATTGATCATCATCATCATCGATTCATTTGTTGGTTGGTTGGTTTCTTGGAGACGAAGAGAAGAAGTAGAAAATAACAGGACAAAACAAAATCAAAATAGCCGTTGTTAAATGCAGGCGCAAGCGTTAGCAAGAAAACGATAGGTGACAGATTTCTTCAAAACCGGAAACGAGTGGAAAACCGGAAATGAGAACAAACAAGCAAAAATCTTAGGAAAATGGCTACATTTTACAAAAACGGCTTTATTATTATTATTTTTTGGAAATTTTTTTTTTGTAACAATTTGTCTTAACGATTGAATATTATGATTGAATTTACAACTCTTCATGTCGTTGATGCGATGTTTTCACCTTCTTGTTCTTCTTCTCGTTGTTGTCGTTGTCGTTGTTGATGATGACGGGGGTGGTGGTGGTGGTGATTCTGTTGTTGTTGTTGGTCGGCAATTTTGTTTCAACAGACATCGTCGTTCGTGGTTCCGAAGCACCTTTGTGCCGTGGTTGTTGTTTGTGGCGTCGTTTCGGCACCACCAATCTGCCCAAATATCGATTGGAATAAGATCCTAAATAAAAGCTTCGTTCGTTTTCATTGGTCTGGTATTCGAACACTTCCGATAGCTGACTGGTACGGCCGTCAGGTGAATGTAACGAATCTACAATGTTCCCTTTGGAATCAATCTCGATGGCCAAACCATATTCGGACACCAACGAGAACATACAATCACCTACTCGTAAATAATGACCAAATTCAGTGATTTGATCCTGTTGCAACAGGTTACCAATCGATTCGATGATGTAACCTGTTGCTCTTAATATTCGAAAATAAAATCGTCTTAGCATTGGTTTGTCGGACATGCTATCCAAACCGAATGATGGCCGATGTTTGTTTCGGCCGTGGAACAATCCGACCCAGTAGGTTTCCTGATCTTTATTCAATGATCGTTTGATGTTGTCCGGTTCGCCCGGCAGTTGATCCATGAACACATTCAATTGGCCCTGTTTTTCCCCGCTGATGTGATAGGCCAATATTCTTCTCTTGTTCAATTCGTTGATCAATATCACACTCTTGTTGTCCATCATTGCCAATCCGTTGGGAAATGCCAATTGATCCAGCAACACTTTCGAATGACTAGTTCGAACATCGAAGCTCAACAATCGTCCGGTTTGATCATGCTCGCCCACCGTATAGAAAACATCATGAAGTGACCATCGTTGACTAGCGTCCGTCAGGAATATGGTTATATCATCACCATCATTCTGGCCATCTTCTATCAAGGTTAGATCGTCCAGAAAACGTGCTGTACTATTATCAAACAATGTCTGTTTGATATCCATCACCAGACGATAATGGCCATTGTCCACATTGATCTGAAACACTCCATGATATGGATCCACAGCGTACAATGTACCGTTACGCGAGAACCGAAGACCCAGAGGTCTTGCGCAATGTTTGGCGGCAAAAAACGACTTCCGACATGATTCTAAATCATTATCATTCGGATTCAAAAATGCCACCGTTCGAAAATCATCTTCCAACAATTCAATTATCCTACCATCCGCAATGCTCGTGTAGGTTTTACCATTCCAGGTTGCGAACGATTCTGGACCACGTATTTCGTCCACAAACAAATGCTGGGCCGTTGATAGCCAGTTGTTGGCTAACAAAGCACCACGAAACGAATCCGGTAATTTGGTTCTAACATGGGCACAACGAACATGAAAAAAAATTCATCCCAAATTTGAAAACGTGGTAAATTTATCACCGGAAAACAAACACATTGAGCAACACTTACTGGTGATAATTTAGTTGGATATCAAAACCAAACAAAACTTCGGTGTTGGGCCACCAATACACTAGCATCATCAATATTTTCAGAATGACAAGCAATGCAAATTTCCACATTTTGGATTTTGGATTGATCGTTTGGAGAGGGTCGAACGATCACCTATTTAGATATGGCGGTTACAAATCAAATTAAATCGAAACACAAAAAAATTAGTCGAATCAACAGTTGGCATCGAGGAAAATGTACTCGAGAAATCATGATTATTATTGTTATTATCATAAACCAAACACCATCCTGCTGCTGTATTTGGTGTGCTTGATGCTTGATTTGCGCAAATTTGTTTAACCTCTCTCTCTGTCTCTCTCTCTCGTCCTTCGGCCACAAAGCGGCGAAGTACCTGTTGATCGCGCATCAAACCATCATCTTTGGTTTTAAATTTTTTTTTCAATATTATCACCCACCTTCCCCCTTCCCCCCATCCCCTTCTCTCATCAAGGGGCATCAAGGTATATGCTTGCTTGCTTTCTTATGCTTTTTTTTTATTACCGGGAATGTCAATATATTATATTGTATTTTTAAATTTTCTCCAGGAAAAAAAACTTGTTTTATTATATTCAAACACACAATCATCAGCATCATCCACATCCACATCTTTTTTCGTTGTTGTTGTTGTTCGTTTAGCGCAAACCAACAACAATGGAAAGATGTTTAAGGAATTCGCTAACAAACACACACACACGGACACACAGGGAAAAGGACAAGACAAGGTGATTTCCAACATTGTGTGTGACCATTGGCATGAGGATGATGGCGATTGGCGAATGGCGAGTTTTTTTCCCCGGTCAAAGTTTGTTGTTGTTGTTGGTGGTGGTGGTCATTGATCGATGTTCTTCTCTTCTCTTCTCCTCCTCCTTCTTCTTCTTCGTCCTTGGTACTTGATGGTGGTTACTTGATGGTGTCGTGGTTGGCGGTCAATCCAGTGTTTTCCTGGCCAATTCTCTAACTCTTGTCTCGTACGCTGGATAGTTGGTTCGAAATTCAATGGATGCATCCAAGTTTGCCGGTGATTCTACGTTTGGATCGCTCAACATCGATATAACAGACATAACAATGGTTTCCACTGAATGTACCGGTGACCAACGTTGTGAAGCATCCTCATAGCCGAATGTTTCGGCATTTGGATGATGCAGAATAGAAATGCAAACCTCACCATTCTTCGCTATGTTCGGATGCCACATTGGTGATTCAAAACGCATCCTTGGCGGATTATCCGGATAATCGATCGGAAACGTTAAAATAGCTTTGAACAATCCACCTTCGTACAGCGTATCCCTTGGTCCAACGATGATCACCTCCCAACAGAATATATCGGAACCGTCCGCAAGGCCAACACTAAAATGATCGTTTGGTTCTTTCAATAATTGTCTCAATTGTTTACTTAAAACCAGACTGGCTCTGGTTTTACGATTTCTTAACGAGCTCATTATTTCGGGGGGGCCTCCAACTCTAACATACACACGCACAAACCGACTTCTTAACTCTTTGAAGAGAGTTCCCTAAACGCGATCGTTATTTTATAAATTACTTTGGTCGTATTGTTGTTGTTGTTGGCGCCTAAAATTCAAATTATCGAATCAACAAGTTTATGTATTTTTCATTAATAATTATAATATTTAATAGTATTGATCATAATAATTAAATAATAATTTACAAAAAAGAAAAACATTCCCTAAAACGGACACGCCCATTCTATTTCACCGAAACAATGTGAATCGTTTGGGAATCTGACCATTTTTGCTATGAAGAGCCATTTCAATCTCTTCCATTGTGGGCAATTGATCAAGGTTGCCCAAAGCAGCGACCGAAGCACGTGTTTTCAGCATATTTTTGGCCACTCTAATCAAATCATCTTCGGTTACTTGATCAATTAGCTGAATGAAATATTGTGGCTGTCTACGTTGACCACTGGACAACACTTGACGGCCAATATCTTCGAACATAACCGGTCTAGCTTCAAGATTCATCAACAGCATGGATTTCAATTGCTTTTTGGCCCTGTTCAATTCATCCCTGCCAATCCCGTGAGTGATAGCCACTATTTCCGAAACAATCACATTCACCAATTCCCTTAGTTGATTGGGATGTGCCGATGCATGGATGCAAAACAATCCACTATCCTGATATGAATGATTCAATGCTGTTGCGCTAAACATCCAATGATATAGATTCAAAACACGAGTATATAGCCGGGTGTACATTCCTTTTCCGGGACCACCGGCAGAAAACGAACCACCGCCACCCATCAGGATATTGAGCACACAGATTGGAACGAAATTTTTTAGATCTTGATGCGAGACCGATTCCAAACCAACGACAAAATGTGCCAACTCTGGCATCGGTGTCGGACCAAGACTTATATTGGAAAGATCTTTGGTAATGGTTTTAATGCCGCCCGTATATTGTGAGATTGATCGGTCGATTTCAAGGTTTGCGTTCAGTTTTGAAATGATTTCTGGATCCGTTTGCCATATTGGTTTTTTATCCACAAAATATTTCTGAACCATTTCAACAAATTGTTCATGTTCTACACCAACACCGGCAACCACCATACGTTCCGGACGATGATAAAGATTGATATAATTGAATAAATCCTCTCTTTGCATCACATTTATGTTTTCCGGTTCGCACAACCGAGGCAATCCAAGTGTATTGCCACGATAAGCTGCCGTATGAATCATTTCATGCAAAATCGGCTCCGGATCCGGTCTCATATCGATATCTTGCAATTCAAATTCAATCATTCGCCGGGCCAATTCAATTTCTAATTCAGTTATCCGTGGCCTTAGTACAGCTTCCGATAATAAATGCATGACCGATTCTAATCCTTTAGAATGTATGCTTGCAGCATAAATCAAGGTATCCCGGGATCCTTGGCAATCACAAATGCCGCCATATTTTTCCAAAATACGCATTATGGAATCTTTATCATCAAAATCGATGGTAGAATTGAAAGCCAACTTTTCCAAAAAATGCGATGTTCCCTGTACATGGTCTCTTTCATAACGAGAACCAGAATCGATCACAGCTCCAACCGTACAGAACTGACCGAATTTATTCTGCGATGCCACTCTCAATCCATTGCTAAGAGTGGTGATTTTCGTATCACGTTCATCTTTTTCTAATTTCCTATAAATTGGTTTGGGAAATTCTATGGTATAAATTGGTGATTATCTCTCTGGCCACACACTTAAAACTTGGTAAAAAAAAAACATACTTTCGGGTGCTTTCGACAACGGCGTGGTTAACAAAGATTGAATATCGTCGGATTTCGTTGATCCATGCCGATTCCTTATCGGATAAATTTGACACGCAGATTTTTTAATAATTCTACTATTTAACAATTTACGTAAAATCATGGCTATTATCCGAAGGAATTTGATGGAACCGAAGAATGCTGAAGGTTTCCCCAAAAAATACTTCAACTGGAACTCACATGGTTTCGTGTCGTGTCGCTATTTGAACACAAATGGTCTACACATTCGGATTCAGTGAGCTTTGAACCATTTAAAATGTGGCACACAATATTACAGAATATTCTGTGGGCTAAAAGAATCCCAGAATCCATTTTTTTAGATAAAATTTTATTGTAAAAAATAATTGTAAATCTTATATCATGTAAATCACATCCGTTCCACCGTTTTAATGCCTAAAATTTCCAAACTAGTCTCCATGATCCGTGCTGTTGCTTCGCAAAGAATCACACGATTTAGATTGATTTTCGCTTGATCGCCATCCTTCTCAATCACATAACATTGATCGTAAAATTCGCTGAATATGACCGATAGATCAAAAAGATATTTGCACAATGTATGCAAATAAAGATCATCAACCATTTGAACGATTATGTCCGGAAAATTCAATATGAACTTGGACAGTTTCCATTCTTTTTCGTGCGACAAATTGAATGAATCATTTTGTTTCATTTCGATAGCAATGTCTTTGATTGATTTGTCCAAATTACAATTCCTGATAATCGAACGTATCCGTGTCACTGCATAAAGAAGGTATACTGCCGTGTTGCCTCTATCATCCAACATTCGATCAAAACTGAATACATAGTCATTGTTACGATCATGTGATAGGTCCGAATACTTGATACAACCAATAGCTATGGCTTCTTGAGCGGCTTTCATTTCGCTCTCCGATAGAACTTTATCACGTTCTTTTTCCACCAATTTCTGCAACGATCTTTCAAGGCCTTCATTGATCAAATCTTTTAGTTTAACCGTTTCACCGGATCGTGTTTTGAAACGCTTTCGATCTTCGCCTGAGTTTCCAAAAAAAACTAAGATTAGCAACAGGTCGAAAATTGGCAATCATTTTTACCTAGCACAACACCAAAAGTTAAATGGTCAATTCTGGTCTTGGCAGGATCATAATATCCAACGATTTGAGCACAATCTAATAATGTTTTGAAATGAGTCGATTGGCCAGCATCGGTCACGTAGATGATTCGCGAGGCTTTCTCTTCTTCAATACGTTGTTTGATACATGCCATGTCTGATGTATCATAAGTAAAACCGCCATCGGATTTAACAATGGTCATTGGTGGAAGATTTGAATTTTTCGGATATATGATTTTTCTGCCTTCTTCTTCCACCAGAAAACCATTCTGGGTCAATTCATTCACCACCATTTTCATTCGATCCTGATAAAAGGATTCACCACGTTCTATCAATTCTTTGCTGATGTCTAACATGTTGTAAATTTCTTTGAATTCTTTTCGAGAAATTTCGCAAATCATTTCCCATGCTTGTATCATTTGAGAATCATGCGATTGAAGTTTTACGGTGGTTTCCAGCGATCTTTTCTTGAATGTTTCATCATCGTCGAAACGTTTCTTCGATTCCTTATAAAATGCTTGCAAATTTTCCAGAGGCGGAGGTTTTGTCTGAAAATCCGGATGCGAATCAATCAAATGCGTCAACAACATTCCAAATTGTGTTCCCCAATCACCAATGTGATTGATCCGAATCACTTTGTGACCGACAAATTCCAACAATCTTGCGGTACTATCGCCAATTATGGTGGATCGTAAATGACCAACGTGCATTTCTTTGGCGATGTTAGGCGAGCTATAATCCACAACGATCGGTCCTTGATCGCCGGTCGACAGTTCTACCTTAATGCCATTGATGATTATATTCAAAATTTGATCACGAATAAATGATTGGCTAATGGTGATGTTGATGAAACCGGGTCCAGAAACTGTAACAGTATCGATCAGTTCATTATCTTCAATACATGCAATGGTCATTTTTGCTATCTCGACTGGGCTCTTCTTTTCTGGTATCAATTTAGTTAATTTCAAAGCTGTGTTGCATTGAAAATCGGCAAAATCACTCAATTTAAAATCCACCGGTACATCGGTTAAGGTTGGAAAAGCTTTTTGAAAAGCATTCCGAAAAATACGAGTCAATTCTTGTAGGATACTAATCATATGTTTTCGTTCATTGGAGCCGCCCATCTGATCAGCTGGAAATTGTGACTGAATTTTTTCAATAGCAGCTTTCAGGATTTGTGCTTGATATTTAAGTTTTGAATTTTCTATTCGTAACGTTTGTAAAGAATCTGGAATTTGTGTAAGTGATGAAATTCAAAATAAATAATTGGATCAAACTGACCTTCAGTTTTACTGGAATCCGATGATTTGTCACCAGCAGACCATGCTGATCCTGGCTGCAACTGAATGGATGATTCTAATTTTCTGACACGATTTTCAATCTGATTGTTTATCTTGAATAGTTGATCCATTCGTAGGCAAAATTTTCAAAAAAAATTTTAACCAAAAAAAACTTGATGCTTCTGATGTGTTGTTGCTACGAGCACTAAAACGACAATAACCCGAATGACGACGATGCCGACGACACGTGTGTGCGTTCGCATTACAAAACTGAATGAACCAATGAGGAGCATGCGTCAATGCTGTTCGTCAGGGGCAGTTGGCAGTTTCTTTTCAAAACCGCTAGATGGCGCTGCTACAAATTCTTGTAAAAGAATTGAGCAAAAAAAGCTTCTAAAAGAACGAAACGGAATTCTATTGCGCAATCGAACGTTTGAGGGAGACATTCTTGTGCTTCTGTTTTTTTTGTGCTGACTGTTCCCCGTGATTTTTTTTATTATCATTGTTGTATGCAAATGACCATCACGCTTTTTTGTAGTTTGGTGTAATTTTTTTCGAAAAAAATAGCCAAAGCCCTCTCGTGTCGACAAACAAGACGATTTTTTGGCGTGAAAATTTGAATTTTCATTTTTTAAGGAAACGAATTCTGTGACCATGACCCTTGAGAATGAAGATGATGAAGAGAAAAATAATTTCCTAGATGAAAATCATAACAATAGGTAAGAAAATTATTATTATTATTATTGTTGTTATTGCTCTTGACCACCATACATTCGGTCATTAATTCATGTTGTCCATTCTTGTTGACCATTGTTCTTGCCATCTTAATTGAACATGTCAATCGGTTGTTTGTTTGTTTGCTCATTTGTCTTCTTCGTATTGTTATCACTTGTTGTCCAAGACCGCCAGGTAAAGTGCTACTCGATCACTGTGTCTCTCTCACTCTATTATCAATGCAAACAAATTTGGCCTATCCTTTGCTTCCTTAACTTCCTGTTTTAAGCATAAGGAGAGAAGGGGTTACGCGGGAATGTCATCCTTCCTCACTGCACGATTGTGGAGCATCGTAGTTATCTATTCAACAAATCGCTACAACCAACAACATTAACCGCAATACCACAGTGTCTGGTGTTGTGTGTTTTCAAGGTTACCATGATGATAATTATTAATGAGAATGCGAACAAAAAACAGGCACTACCTTGATTCTATTATTATTCCCAGTGATCAATGGTAATGGTGGGTTACGCGTTATAGCATGCGCATTGTTGGTCGATTTCTGTCGTCTATTTCCTCGAAATCAATTTCAATTAGAATCACTTATCTAAACTACTGCAAGCAATCATCATCATCATCATCGTCGTCGTCGTTTGCACAGGTACATCCCAGGGCTGGAGGTGATCAAGCGATTCGATTTATTTTAGTCGGTTTGCGTATGCGTAGTTTTCGAAAATTGAAAAATGGGCATTTTTTATTTTTTTTTATTTTTGAAAAATTTGAAAAAAATTTATTCTGACCTCCATATTTTCCTGCTCGGGATTTATTCTCATTTCCTTCACCGCACATTATCCGGCAACACGAATAACGGTTTCAACCCGTTGGACCATATTATTATCATTAAAAACATTCAATAATGTCCAACATATCCTTGGTCATTAATGACAAACTTGCCATTAAAAAAATTTTTCTTCTTCTTCTTCAAAGAAAGGTCAATGTTGATGATGATGATGATGTTTATATTTGTTTGTGGTGCATAAAATGAAGATCTTAGGGTGGAAGAAGAAGAAGAACACATGAATCATCATTAAATTCTTTTTTTCGGGTTATTCGGTTCTAGTCGAATGATGCCGCAAATGAAGCCATTATCTGCCTCTCTCTCAATCAAATGGGAGAAACGGACCACTCCGTTTGATCCCACAGTCTCACCTGCAAAACAATCCGATTGGTTGATACCTTTTCCCCCTCTTTCAATCTTCTTTTCTTTTGTCAAGCGCGTTTCTTTCAGGCTAAATAGGCCTTTAGCACGGATAAGAAGAGGCTAACCAAGGTAATAGAGAGATGGATACCTGGTGGTTACCTGGCGGTAATTGGTGATTAATTAAGGTGATTTTTTTTTCACGGGCCAAAACTCCTCCTACTTTTTTTTTCGCTAACATTTCCATCATCATCATCATCCTCGTCGTTAGCCGATATATCTTTCTCTTTTTTTTTCTCTCTCTCCTCTTTGGGTATAGAATGTTTGCGGCCACCATTCAAACTAGTTTGTTGTTGTTACCGAACTCTCTGTCGATCTCTTCAACATTGATGCTCTCGGTATCCGCCAAAGTATCCACAGTAGAGCTTATTCTTGACTGAGACATCGTGCATAGCACAAGTGAAAAAGTTTTTAAAAACAGATTTGCCGGGTTTTATTATTATTATTATCGTTTTTTATTACGAAACAACCAAAACCACCAATAAATAGAATCGAGCGCAACAATCCTTTATTTTTAGTATTTTTTTTTCTTCAAAATAATAAATTATGACACCAAAAGAGGTTGGTGGTATGTGGTGGTGTTGGTGGTGGTGGTCGATTATTAAAATTCTTCATACCGAATTTTCACTTGTTGCTGAAACTTGTTGGCCGATGTACTGCCAGCAAACCAGTGTGTGATGTGCATCGATCATTCGAAAGTTAATCGTCCGATGTCCAGACTTTTTGTTACTTTTTTCTTTCTCGATTTGTCCTTCGATTCGTTTTCGAATTCTCACCTTGCGCTGTGTTCACGATTCTGCCTACACTCATTTGCACTTGCTCGCTCATCTTGTTCGTATTCATTGGTTTTTTCCCGCATATATATCGAGAACGCAACAAGTGTTCTACACTAATCTTATCTGTTTATGAATGTAAGTAAAATTAGTTTAAATTTCCCGTAACCCGTTTCGTCCGATTCTGGACCTAGCCCTATTTGTAGCGTTTTATGTTTTGCCCCGAACAAACATGTAACGATGATTTAGATAAAATTAGCAAAAGATTTTTATAGATTCCCATTACTCTTGTTTTTCTTTTTTTTTGATCTAATCGGAAATGCACTTCAATTAACCTTACCATTAATGCCATTCGATGTTTTCGTTTTCTCCCTTAGCGATCCAATCACACACCTGGACGGTTAATGATTCATAAAGAGCAACAAACTAACTAGACATAGTTACAGGGAAAGAGAGAGAGCATAGAAAGGATATTGGAAAATGTCGAAAAAATATAAAAGTAGATTGGAAGTGAAAGGTGGTTGTTTTGAAAATAATGTGATCGATCTGAGCGATGAGATTGTACCTGTTGCATGTGTGGATAAATCCACTTATACATTGAACAGAATGGAAATCAATAAAATATCAATCAAAAATGATGGTAATTTAGATGATAATCAAGCAAAAAAGTTCATGTCGAACATCACCAGTAACAGATTATCAACAATATCATTGCCAGAAAAAGTTGCCATCACCACCACTAATGATGATTGTGTCAAAGAATCCAGGTCATCACCTTGTCAATCTTCACCTTATTCTTGGATTTCTTCCACTTTGCCTCCATCATCATCATCATCATCATCGTCGTCGTCGTCGTCGTCGTCTTCATCGCCTCCATCCCCTAATGATTATTCTGGAATTTCAAAAGAAAACCGCCAACAACAATCAACATTGTTGACGGTTGAAAAGTACAAGGATACTGAATTGAGTATCTTTGTTCCGAACCAGCGCGTTTTGCATCATAATCCAAATAACCATAATAATAACAATAATGGTTACAATTTTTTCTATGATCCCAAACCGGATAGCAATCATGAAGAACAGCAACAACAACATTCTGAAAGACAACAACAACCGACAACAAATTTCAAGCCAAACAAATTTATTGAAATCTCCCGCAATGTCCTTGACATGGATACATTGGCACAGGTTGCTGGCGAAAAACATACGGAAAAGGAACCAGAAGACCGGAAAACGTTATGGGAAAATTTGGCGGAACTGGGACGACAAACCAAAAAACCGGGTAGATGTTCCAATTGTGCTGATTGTTTGCGATCCTATATCCCAATATTGGATTGGCTTCCCAAATATCCAATCAAATCTTATCTTATACCGGATATGATTGCTGGCCTAACCATATCTATATTGCATATACCACAAGGAATCGCTTATTCAATGTTGGCCGGCCTGGAACCAGTACACGGGCTGTATGTGTCATTTTTTCCGGTGTTGATCTATGTATTGCTGGGCACCTCTTCGCACATTTCCGTTGGAACGTTTGCCATCGCCAGTATAATGTTGAACAATATTGCTACCAAGATGGGCGCTTTCAATGGTATGAAGAATGAATCTTGGACGGAAGCTCCGCCATCATCGATACCAATGACAACAATCCTTCCTGACGCCACCACTATCGATTCAATTATCCCTATGGCTGCGGGCAACAACAATCCGACTGCTCTAGAAGTTTTGACCAGTGTTTGTCTACTTTGTGGATTCATCCAGATCATCATGTCTCTGTTACGTTTGGGTTCACTTTCGTTAATTTTATCCGAACAATTGGTTTCGGCATTTTCCACTGCTGTAGCGTTTCATGTGGCCACCTCCCAACTGAGTTCAATATTCGGATACACCAATCTTACGTTGGCCAGAAGCGGACCATTCAAATTAATTAAGGTATTTAAAGATTTATTGCTATTTTATTTTTACTAACACTTGCATAACAACCATCTTGGGGTACTAATTATCCATTTATCCTATTGATTGCGCACGCCGAACAAAAATGTCTCGAGATTGCAAATAACTTTCTCGTAAAGACATTCTATTTTCTGATTGTTGGAAAACCCGACCAGCACGCATACCTGTGTAGTTATTTTAACCCGCTTTTCTTTGGCCAAAGTACATTCAACGAAAATCTCTTGTTTTCTCCATCATGGTTTAGTTCGGTTTGCTTGTATCATATTCGTATCAATCCTTGTGTAATAGCTTTTTTCCTCTTTTCGATTCGGTCTCGGTTCTAGTCGGCTTGATTTGGTTTAGTTTGGTTTGTGCATGTTTGTGCAAAATTTCATACATTTACCCTAGGTTTATGTAATAATAATCATCATCAATCACTTTTTGTTTTTATTTAACACCGGTGTTCCTTTAAACGAGATTTCCGTGATTTCCTTATGGGATATCCTCTGATAAAATAATCATTAACTTTTCAGCTTCATGGATTCGGCTTATTTTTTTGGGTGCAAACACACAATTATTAACCCTGTTTCTGATCTTAGTTCTAGTTTGAATTTTCTTTTCATTATTTCCCCTGATCAATTTGATCTTTTTTTGTATTCATTCACACGCATGCACACACACACACACACCTACACTTGCACCTGCTAATCGGGAATGGGGGTAATAGCAATAACAATTATGGTAATCACCATCATCATCAGCACCTTTTTTCCGAAAATGATCGATCCTGTTGGGCGCCAATCCCCCATTACCACAATAGAATTAGATTATTTATCATTCAACAATGATCTCTTTAAAAATAATCTCTTCATTATTACAGACCTGGATTATATTATCGGAACATTTAAAAGACATCAATATTTATTGTTTCATATTCTCCATAACTTCGATCATAATATTGGTCATTTCCAAAGAGCTAATTGAGCCAAGATTGAAAAAATTTAGTTCATTTCCATTGCCGATTGACCTGATTTTGGTGGTTACCACCATATTGATATCCTGGCTGTTTAATTTCAATCTTAAATTCAATATACAAGTTGTCAAAATGGTGCCCACGGGGTAAGTGATGGGGTGTTGTAATGACAAACTACCATCAAATTTAAAGATCATCCCGAAATTAAGAGAGCAAAAAAAACTAAACGCTCATAAACTTTTATTTTTAATTTTCGATACTTTCCTATGAAACATATAATTAAATCACGCAAACACACACACACACACACACACGAAAGCCTACCAAAACCGACCATACCTAGGTTTGATTTAATGCCGGACATTTTTATCGATTCGGTCGTGTTGAGCTTGGTATGTTTTGCCGTTTCATTATCATTGGCCAAGATTTTCGCCAAAAAACATAACCAAACTGTTCGACCAAACCAAGAACTGTTGGCGCTTGGCTGTGCGAACGTATTCTCATCATTCTTTCTGGCATATCCTTGTTCTGGAGCATTGTCTCGTTCAACGTTGCAGGAAAAAGTGGGCGGCAAAACACAGATTGCCGGCCTGGTATCATCAGCCATAGTTTTAACGGTATTACTGTTTCTAGCTCCTTTCCTGTATCATTTGCCTAAGGTGAGAATTTATAATTAAGCCAATCATCGTTCTTCTAATTATCGTGTTTTGAATTTTTTTCCTGCTCCGCGCAAATATGCCTACCTGTTGATCAAACACACACACACACACACACACACACACAGTTTACTTTGGCCTGTATTGTTTTGGTTGCACTGAAATCAATGTTTTTGCAGATTTCCGATGTCCGAATTTTTTGGAAAATATCCAAACTTGATGGTGTAAGTTCACCAAATATTTTTTTTGATTAATTAATCCAAATACGTGGATGATCATCGTTCGTTTCCGTAAAATCCGCTTACAGGCAGCTTGGATTATAACATTTTTTTCGGTGATCATTTTGGACATTGATTATGGATTAATCATCGGGATTTTCGCAGCCATCCTGGTTATCTTGGTTAAGCTAGCTTTGTAAGTTTTTACTCGATTCTGATTGATTGTCTCTGATCGATCAGTTCCGTTCTGTTTATTTTTTATAGCCCCAAAGCATCCGAATTGGGACATTTGGTTTCAACAGAAATTTACATTGAAAACGAAAATTATAGCAATTTGATTGAATATTCCGGTGTGAAAATATTTCGCTTCTCCTCACCTTTGTTCTATTTAAATATTGATTCATTCAAAGAAAGAATCATGAAAATCTATTCCGAAACGTAAGTCTACGGTCAAAGGTTTATCCAATAATGGCCTACATTATTTCTTTGGTTTACGATCAAAGGTTCGAAACAACAACAAACATGGAAACTAGAAAAGCTTTGATAATGGATCTAAGCGGATTGTCGTTCATTGATAAAACCGGGATCGATACTTTGGTGGATGTGATCAAAATGTTTCAAACGAAACAAATACATATTTTTCTAACACATTGCCCTTATCATATTATCCAAACGTTAAGATTGACAAATTTTTTCCAAAAAGTTGAACATCCTGAAATCATTTGTAAACTATTTCCCACCAATCATGATGCTGTGATAGGTTTTTATTGAATCCAACAGATCACAAGCAATTTTTTTTTGAAATAAAAAGTTAAAAATGTTTTTTTTTTAAATTTTCATCGGATGGGTAGAAATAGACAGACAGATGCAGCTCAGCCTCTTCAGCTCTTTTATAGTTCTTTGTTGGTTGTTGGGAGGCCGACCAACTTTTTCAGAAGCTGTCTGTCTCTCTGTTATTGGTCCAATGTGAGGGTCTGAACTGATGACGAGACACACTATAAACAGTAGAAGAGGAGGTGTATTCCTCTCTCTGTGCTTTGTCCAATGTGACGATCAGAACCGATGACGAGGCACACTATAAACAGTAAAAGAAGGGACGAGGGCTGACCAACTTATTCAGAAGCTATAAGTGTCTCTCTGTGCTTTGTCCAATGTGATGACTCGACACGATGACGAGACACACTATAAACAGTAGAAGAAGGGACGAGGGCTGACCAACTTTTTCATAAGCTGTGTGTCTCTCTGTGCTTTGTCCAAAGTGATGACTCGAACCGATGACCAGACACACTATAAACAGTAGAAGAGGAGGTAACTATTCCTCTCTCTCTCTGTGCTTGGTCCAATAAGATGATTTGAACGATGATTGCGTACAACGCCATCTTTCGGGATTTCTAGGAATTAATTTTTTTTTCAAAAATTTAATTCCATTAGAATCATTTTTAGAATTGTTGGGAATTGTTGTTGTTGTGGCCAGTGTGTGGATATTTTTTCGCAATTTCTCGATTCAATAAGTATAGTTGTTACACATTTTTACGTGGACGATCAGAACAAAAAAAACGAAAATGAA
>JAOZJS010000467.1:0-32593 GCA_025882695.1 Amerodectes protonotaria | reverse complement strand
ACTTGTTATGTTAATGTTAAATTTCCATAGGAAAAAATTCTCCCATAGGATTTGCTGGGTTTGAAGGTCATTTTCAACCGCTCATAACTCCTCTCCGGATCATCCTACCAAGATGAAATTTTGCATAACTTCAAACTGGGATCTCTAGTTTACGGTGAATTTTGAATTTTTATTCTAGCCTCAGCCGTTCGGGACTTATTCCGGAAAACCAAGGTGGTACATTTTTTCTGGCCAGATTGTATTTGGTGCTTTACAACTGTCAATTATAATGTACTGTTGCTGTTGTCGCGTGTTGTTGCTGCGTGTTGTTGCTGTCTGTGCTGTGCTGTCTGTGTTCATCACATTTCTGTTACAGGACGCACATACAACACGAACACAAGTTCACGCCTATAAATAAATAAATGCACACGCACACACAAGTGTTAGCTGCTGTCATTTCATTGGCTCGCCTCTCTCTTTCACTTTCACACTTGTTCAGCTATCATCATCATTATTGTTGCTGTCATCGTCGTCCTGTTGAGCGTGCGAGCAAGCGAACGAGAGAGAGAGCAAGCGAGAGAAGAGTACACTGCCGGCATGCCGGTTGACGACGTCATGACAAGATAGAACTAGCTTTAGGTGTAACAGTGTGCTGGTGTGTTGGCTTTAGCCAGCGTTAGCCAGCCAGCGCAAGGGAAGAAGGCCAGCCTTCTTTTACCCTAAAATCAATGCCCATCAATGTTGGCTTGTGTTTTGTTTTTTGGTGTTTGTGAAGCCTCCTCCCTCATACTCTCTGTGTGTCTCTTCATCACATTACGCTTACAGTGAGTGTTAGTGTTGATGTTGTCCAGTGTGTTGTCCAGTGTGTTTTAAGCTTGTCCAATGAACTTCAATGATCACACAAAGGGGCCGGCGCGTTTTAAAGCGAACGAAGTTAAACGAAAATGGGCGTCAATTTTTGTCTACTATTTGCTGAATATATAGGGTCAAGGCGTGGCACGCCCCTTCGAGAGAAATACCAAAATGGTTTTATAGGGAGAGGGGGCGGGCGGGTGGTGATTGCTTCGATAATATGATTCGACGATGATGATGATGATAGGTGGTGGTGGTGTTGGTGTTGCAGTAATATCGGCGATAACTTTTCCTCTGAAGCGGGAAAATATAAAATAAGAAAAATTCCAAGACTGGAACACTGGGCGCCAAGGCGTTTGGGGGGGGGTGTTAGGGCGCCAAAGAAATAAAAAATAAAATCAACAGAAATCAAGTTTCATTTGATTCGATTTTCAGGGCGATTTTCAAAATTAAATTTCGGTCAGTTCAATTTAATTTTATTATTATTATTTTTACTATTATTTCTACTACTACTACTATTTGGCTCACATCACCAATGGAAATCATCGCGGGTTCTAACATTGTTTTCTTCATTCTTCTTCTTGTTTCTCGTTCTCGGTTGATAAACGGTTTCGGCCACCGGGACCCAGGGAGCCATCGAGAGAAAGAATCGAAATTAGAGCCCAAGTATACAATCTCTTCTCAGAATTGGCGCCATTTGTTTTCCAACCCGTGTGTGTGTGTGTGTGTGGTGCTTGAAACAAACGGGATTGGGTTTATGTGCACAGATTTGTGTCCGAAATTGATTCCGGATCCTTCTTCTTCTTTTTCTTCAACAAGGCGCCTGGCCCGCTAATCAATCAAGTAGTCGGCGTCGATTAAATACAATTAACATCTCTGTCTTGCACTGCACTTGCTTGGTAATCTTCGGATCATTGATGGATGTGGATGTGGATGATGATGATGATAATTAGGATCCAGGATCTTCAGCATGCTAGCTAGATTCAAGGATACTTGGAACCATTCGTTTCCATTCGATTTTGGATCTAATGTTGATTTCTTCTTCTTCTTTTCTTTTTTCTTTTCCAACAGGAATTCCAGTGAAAAGCATTCCATTACAATCCCAGCAGAAGCCAGAATCCTGTGCAGAATCCTTCGGAATCCACTTGCCGCTAAAAACAACAAGCAATGTCGTTTAGTTCGATTGGATACAATCGGATCATGGACAACCGGAACCGGAATCTGAAGGTCAAACAAACAACGAATATTTGGACTTTCCCGGACCATGGACTTGGATTCATGGATTCATGGATTCTTGGATTCTAGATTTCTTTCGTTTGATGATGAAATTGAAATTGAAATTGAAATGAAATGAAAAAATATGATAATGATGTGAAGAACATGTTTCTCACATTATGTAATTCGCTTATTGTATCAATTTTTTTTTTGTTCTTCTCTCTTTTCTTCATTATTATTGTTATTAAATTGTATTCTGTTGTTGTTGTTGTTGTTGGTGTTGCTCAAAAACCATTGTTGCTGTTATTCATAAGGTCCGTTCTTGGGGCGTGTATATGGGCGTACCAATGGGCGTGTTTCCGGCCGCCCAATCTGAATCTTGTCGCTGGCTTTAGCAATGGCTGGCGGATCATAATACGGACGGAGCCTGCTGAGTGGTTGGCAGAATCCTTTTGGGCGTCATACGATAATTATTTGTTTGCTTGTTTATTATCCACCAGCGAATAAGCGATCCATCATTATGATGAACTGTCTCACCCACCCACTATCTCAATATATATCCGTGTTAGGAGAACATTCGGATCTTTGGATCTTTGAATCTTAGTAGGATCTTAGTCTGGTTTGGTTGATCCATCTAATTCTGGATTTTGTTTAATAATTTATCTATTTTTGGCAAGGGTTTCGCTACGCCATAGCAATAATCATATAATTTGTTTCAGTAATAATTATGGGAAAAAGAGGTTGAACACACCCACACCCATATATGCACGCCCACACGCCTACGCCCACACCAGCACACACACATATCAAAGTTGTTGCGGTAATTTAGATCTTGCACGCAAACCGTAGGCCATCCAAAAACCGTTGGTTAACCGTTTGGATTCACATTCGTTCACATTCACATCTTTCGCGCGCCCACACACCCAGACACACGTCCACGCCCACAAACAGGAAGAATCCTTGAAACGAACCAAACACGAATTACCTCAATCCGCCGGAATTAATTGATGATATGGCTCCAAACGATCCAAACAAGAGAAGGCCATCTCCATCTCCATCTCCATTGATTATAAGATAATGTGATCAAGTCACGATCCAAAATGGATGACGGTAAATCGTGGATCCAGAGAATCCAGGCGCCATCATCATCATCATCAACAACATCATCGTGGATCCGGAACATAAAAAGTAATTCACTAGATTGCTGTCCGGCTTGTGTGTGTGTGGTGATTATTATCATCATCATTATTACTATTATGAAGCGACCGGGATGGTAAAGTTTCTCGCTCGCTCGCTCGCTCTCGACACGCTAACGATGTTACAAATGTTACCACAGATTTCTGCTGCAGTTGCTGCTGCTGATGCCGCCTCCGATGATGATTCGAATGTTCGAATACGCCCCCTCAACACACACAGATGGCCACGCCCATCATCTTCATGTTGGAAACATGGTTGGAACGGGCAGATTGAACAGGAGAGATGGAAGTGGAAGAAGTGGAAAACGGTTGTTTTCTGTCACACACACACCCACACACCCGTACAGATGCAGGCAGGCAGGGGCGGTGGGAGCCAGGGCGCCAGGGCGCCATCTTACATAACAATGACCCGAAAAAAAAGAAGAAAGAAAAGTTAACTATGTCAATATTTGTGCTAGTCTTTGGGGAGATTTGATCTTAATGCATAAATTCCATTTTGTTTTACATCTTCCTTTATTATTCTTATTCTGGATTCTGGATTCTTGATTCAGGATTCTTCAGGATTCTTCAGGATTCTTGTGATTCTTCTTGTGATTCTTCTTCTTCTTCACATTCTAGTGTATAATGTAAAAGCAAACACTTATATATCTGATATATACATATTATATAATAATACACTCTTCAACTTTTTGGCAAACTTTGGACCAAATCAAGTCTTTTGGAACATTCACATTCACACACACACACACTGGCACGGATACACTGGCACACAATCCAATCCAATCATCATCATCCACATCAATGATCGTCTTGGCGTATTGGATGTCCCAAAGCCCAATCGGGACCAATCATCCGTTTTGGGCGTGATGCCGATTTCCAGATTCCGGATTGGATCTGAGAATCTCGAGAATGATGATGATCAAGAGAATATTGTTCGGAATATTCAAAGTGTAGTAGACACAAATTGGCGCCATGAAAAGTATCGTATTGTACTTGTATTGTATCTAGCTTTAGCTCCGGCTCCGGCCGTTGAGGTTCATGGCGCCAGGATCCCATGAAGACGCCCTGCCCCGCCCCCTCAAGATGATAATGATGATCATCATTTTCTTAATGGTTATTATTATTATAAGCATATAATAATAAACCATTTTCGGTGGGTGGGGGTGGGTGTGGTAAGGTCTTATCGAAAACACTTAACACTATAAAAGAGTAGAACGTCAAAGAGAGATGCCAGAACACTCTCTGGGCGTGTTGTTGGGCGACCAAATTTGTTTTTCCCGCCAAAACTTTATGGATTAGCATCATTTTCTCTCGTCCTATTTCTCGCTCTCGCTCTCTTGCTCGTTCGCTTTCTCTGATTGAGTCAATCGAGAGGAAATGGCCGAAAATTTGTTTTTCTCCGGAAAGCTCTTAACAGAAAAAGCTCGGACCAAGAAGAAGAAGACATTTCTCTCTCTCCTAGGTATCACTTTTACCTAACATCATCATCACACATATAACGGTTTTATAACGGTTTATTGGTCTGCGAAATTCAAATAACCATCATCATCATCATCAGCATCATCAGCTCACACAGAGCCAGCGAGGAATAAATTCATTATTCTCACTCTCGCTCTGTTGGCGCCAAGATACCACCAGGAAATGGGCGGGCCACAACGTGATCCAAGGGCGTTATCCAAGTGTTATCGTGACCCTATAATGGCTTGGATCTGGTTTTTAAGGTTTCGAGGTTTTGAGGATTCGGTTTTTAAGGATTCACATTTATAGGGCTCAATCTTGATTTGAATTTTTTTGCGTACCACGTTCATATATTCTAATAATATTGTCATGAATAAACAAGTAAGAAGATGCATGAAGAAGATTTTGAAATTCAAAAGACACGCCCCCTCACAACCACAGTCACGCCTACTTTTACAACCGAACCGACCACATGATGAAGATGATGGGAAAAAAACAATTTTCATTCACCAACGTTTTCAAAATAGAACACCACAATGAGTGGGTGTGGTCTGATGTTGTTGATGTGTCAACAACACCAAGAAATAAGAATGGATGTCAATTATCATCAACTTTCTGGTGTAACATTTTGGGGCCAACGAAGAGACAACTTCAACTTCGTGCAACTTCAACGCTTCGTATAACAAAAGCAAGCCGACGTGATTCCGGAACAACAATGATCTGATCAAGAGCATTCATTCGTTGCTGGTGACATTCACACGAACCGAACATCGATGTGTTCCCCAAAGACCATGGTGAGCATGGCGGCGGCCAACCCTCGCTCTGGATTCTGGATCCCGTGGCCATCAAGCGGATAATTGATCCTGGAACATAGCATATCCTCCTAATTAGCATCGGGACAACAACAAAAATCAAATCTGGATGCTAATCCCCTTTTTGAACCACATGGCGTTCAGACAGAATGGCGCCCAGACAGCGAACAACAAGGGACGGGAACATGGCGTAAAGCTATTTGTTGTGGGCGTGTACGTATGTGTGTGACTAGGATTTCAATGTTGAATCCAAGGTTTTATCAAGACATTCCTATAGGTGTCCGGTGTAATGGAATGTTGTTGTTGTTGGAACAAATTTCCGAAGCACTCTTTTTTTTTTGCTATTTCGAGGCGCCCAACAATCAGAACACACACAATGTCCTGAATCCAATTTCGAATGTTTTCCGAACAACAATTTCTTGGATAATGATAATGATGATGATCATAATGATTCCCCTTCAAAACATTACTACTGGCCAAAAGACCGGAATCCGGCGCCATCCGCCAATGTTGATGGTCGTCCAGCAACCAGGCCATCATGGTCGGTCTCCAGAAAATATTCTAATAATAATAATAATAAGAAGAATAACTGGAAAGCAATCAAATTATATAATAACACACACATAAACGTTGGTGGGTGTGGGCGTGTGGGAGGCGTGTGTTCCATTAGACTGGCTCCTTATTATGATTATGATTATTACTATTATTTTTATTATTTTTGATTTCATCTCATCATCTCAAAGTTATGGCGCCCGGATTCTCGGGCGTGATACAGGATGGGTAAAACACAGGATTGTCTCCAAATGAGAATATCAAGAAGCCTGGAAATGCAAACAACAACAATCTTTCTGACCAGTGATAAGATCCATCCAATAGGATTCAATGGAATCTGCACTGGGGAAATGAATATATATATTCCTGCTGGCTGGGCGTCATGGACAACAAATTGATGGATCCTGGCTCCCAAAGACGCCAGAGACCAGGGTCTTCATTTGGGCACCATTTGGAAGCCTGTTCCTGTCCCTGGGCGCCTTGGAGAGACAAACCAACCAACCCAAAAAAAAAAGAAAAAGATTGATGGATCAAGATGGTAATTGATCTGTTTAGATCAAAACAGATTAACGATACACAAAATTAGTCCACAAGGCTATGGTATGGTGGTGGTGGTGGCGGCGGCGGCGGCTAAATGGGGTGGGGATCCCCATCCAATTATCATTTGATAGAATTGATTAAAAGCAGGGCGTTTTTTGGGGGCGTTTCGTTCCGCTTTCTATTTTTGGGCGCCATGAATCCCGGTGTGTGTGTGTGTGGGTGTTTGTTTGACTTTCCCGACCAAAATCCACGGATTTTCGGTTATTTTTCTCGTGAAAACAAAACAAAACAAAACAAAACAAAAAAAGTTTAAAAAGATCTATTGATAATCAAGATTGATGATCCAAGAAAAAGAAGATCATCATCATCATCATCATCTGGCTCTAGTTCTGGATTCTCTGGATTTTCATTCCATTCGCTCCCACCGGCTCCATGGCATGGCGCCCAATGGAATTTCTTCCCGTCTTCGGAGTCAGAGAGCGGGCAGGGGGGCGGGACAATTTCTCCAAATTCAATTTTTTCTTCGAAACAAAATCAACATTCATTGTTTTTCGCGGGTTTTTTTTCAACGGCCGGAATATTTATGATGATGATGATGAAACCACCACGCCCACCGGCACCACCCTCACAACCGCCACGAATGCCAAGAATATATATATTGTAATGGATGATTAAAAAATGGATTCTAATCAAACAATATCACGAAGATACGATACGATACGATATGATGCGATGCGATGCGATTCTATTTCTCATTACTTTTGTTCCATTGTGTTCTATTGTATTTTGCCTTCTTCTTCTTCTTCTTCCCGTAATGAACGCCTTGAATTTCAATTAATCTTGTGTGGGCGTGTTCCATATTCTTGAGAATCTCGAACCTTGAAGCTGGAACCTCGGGTCTGTCTCTGGCGGGTGTCGCTGTGTCGAGGGCCCACCAACCATGAATCAAGACACCAAAAAAAAAAAAATATGATAAATCGTTTTTTTTGTTGTTTCCAATATTTTTTTCGGTTTCCTCCTCCCGTTCTTCCAAGCTTGGCTCCAAGCCACTCCTTCGGGGCCTGTTCATTAAGGACGAAACTGGGCGTGTTCAGCTGTGTATATTAGACACAAGCGGAAGAGGGTCTGAGAGGCCAAGCCTAAGTTCAAACTATAAAAGACGACCATCAACTATCGATAGTTTCGTACTATGCAAGTATATCGAGAATAACTTTTACGCTGTAACACAGAAATAGAGCTGCTATATTGAGGCACTTGTTGCGTGTAAATTTAATATCTGAATAGCCATCAGAAAAAGGGAGGAGCAACCTTCGCGCTTCCAATCACATCGCATGTGAATTTTGTCTGATGATGGGCATTAGTATGATATGATTGTTGACGTTGTCGGTAGATGGCGCTGGCATCTTTTAGCTCTATATTATTCAATTTGTTCAATCCGATTATAGCCGATTATATGCCGATTGACAGCATTCCTTTGGATTTCCTTCGGCTATTAACACATATCCGTTTCCTGTGTGGATTTAGATTTTACAAATCAAAGTTCTAAATAAAGTGGATTACAACAATAATCCAACAATGGATTAATTCTTCTTGCAACAAGTGTTCTAGAACAAGTGTTGACGTAATTGTTTTGTTATTACAATATAAAATGGCAACGTCTCTGGTTGTTGGAACTCAACATTTGTTTATTGTAGTTCGAAATGAAATACTTATCGTTATTGATTACCGTTAATCTGTCAGTGATGATGGTAAGTCTGGTTTGTATCAAAAGTCATCACCATCACCATGGTCACCATGACCACAGTGGCAAGATTCATAAATCAAAACGAGTTCATCCGGGACATCGTATGAAACCAGATGATACCGGATTTATGGCCGTGTTGTACAAGGCGCATGCAGCTGCTCGTTGGCTAGTTTGCAGTGCAGCGATTATCGATAAACAACATTTATTAACCGCTGCACATTGTGTGTAAGTGTGTGTGTGTGTTTCCGGAAATACGCTCTCCATCTCTATCTATCTATCTATGTCTATTATCTATTAGATCCAACCAATCTGAATGGAGCCAAATCATTATTGTTCCTGCTTACTTTGCTTTCGAGTCTAAAAATCTCGGGAAGGGTTACACCGGAATCCGGAGAACTATTGAGAATGCTTGGGTTTGTTTCGATCGATTGATAATATTTTTGAAAATTATTAATAATAATTATGATAATAATTTCAATAATCACATAAATTTTGATCCAGTTACATCCCAGATATAGTCATGGTTCCGAACCATATTTCGATGTTGCCATAATCCGTTTAAATAAATCTTGGGGAAAAATTATACATCTTAATCTGCCTTTTGTAGCCAATCCTATATACCAAACACCATTCAAAGCTTATGGACATGTGGAAACTGATAATCCTAAATCACATCCTAATGCTCGTAGCTTTCGTGAGGCCCATGTAGTTGAGATGATAGTGGATAATATTATGCCACAAGCAGAATGTGTTAATCATTTACATATTCTATGGGTCATATATGATCAATATGATATGTTTTGTGTTGCCAATCCAACCAGAACCCAGCCAGACCGGATAGATGCTGGTGGACCACTTATTGGTCGTATTTGGAATCTGTGTGGTTCTGTTTGTTTAGGCATTCGATCTGTTGGTAACGCCCATGTTTATTACTATGTCAATATAACCACTATGATGCCTTGGATAACTCAAACGCTTACAACTTCTAGACTCCATATCCAAAACCAGAGGCAGAGCCGTATCCGTAGCCGTATTTTGAACCGGAACTAAATTTAGTTTTTTGAGATGGAAATAGGCACACACAACAAAAGCAAAGTGTTTATCTTAAGTGAATTTTGTTTTTGATATAAAATTGAATTAAAAACCTATCCGAATCAACAACGCGCATGACTCGACTGCAATTGTGAATTTTATATTGTTCGCATAGTTCAACCCACATTGGAAACAAATGAGGAGTGGCCTCTCACTGTTATTGACGACGACGAAAGTTGTGTGGTCTACCTTCTGGCGAAGTATGATGTGTTGAGTGGACATCCAATCACATCCACTAGAAAAAAGGGAGGAGCAACCTTCGTCCTGCGACTGTGGTTGAAAACAATCAACAACGCGCATATGATTGTTGACGTTGTCGGTAGATGGCGCTGGCATCTTTTAGCTCTATATTATTCGATCTGTTCAATCCAATCATAGCCGATTATGCCGATTGACAGCATTCCTTTGAATCGGCTTTGATTCGGCTATAAACACATATCCGTTTCCTGTGTGGATTTAGATTTTACAAATTAAAGTTACAAATAACGTGGATTACAACAATAATCCAACAATGGATTAATTCTGCTTGCAACAAGTGTTCTAGAACAAGTGTTAACGTAATTGTTTTGCTATTACAATATAAAATGGCAACGTCTCTGGTTGTTGGAACTCACCATTTGTTTATTGTAGTCCGAAATGAAATACTTATCGTTATTGATTACCATTAATCTGTCCGTGCTGATGGTAAGTCTGGTTTGTATCAAAAGTCATCACCATCACCATGATCATCATGATCATCATCATGGACAACAAAGTGGACACCACCACCATGGTACGATTCATAAATCAAGACGAATTAATCCGGGACTTCGTATGAAACCAGAAGATGTCAAATTTATGGCCGTGTTGTACAAGACGCATGCAGCTGGTCGTTGGCTAGTTTGCAGTGCAACGGTTATCGAAAGATTACATTTAATGACCGCTGCACATTGTGTGTAAGTGTGTGTGTGTGTGTGTGTGTGTGTGTGTGTGTGTTTCCAGGAATTGATTAATCTCTTGATTGATTGATCTCTTTTTTAAATCTATCTCTATATTTTCAATTAGATCCAAAGAATCTGAATGGAGCCAAATGACTGTTTTACCTGCTTATGTACCTTTCAATTCTAAAAGTATCATACAGGCAGGCCATAATACAAAGAGGATTATTGTGAATGTTTCGGTTTGTTTCAATGATGAATTGTCGATGATTTAATATTATTAAGAAAAATTAATAATAATAATAATAATAATAATAATAATTTTAATAATCACATAAATTTTCGATCCAGCTACATCCCCGATATAGTCATGATTCTGAACCATATTTCGATGTTGCCATAATCCGTTTAGATAGGACTTGGAGACAACAGCTTCATTTGCCTTTGGAAGCCAATCCTGGTTCATACCGAGCACCATTCAAAGCTTATGGACATGTGGAAACGCCCAATATTAATCCACGTCTTAATGCTCGTTTTCATAAGGAAGCCCATGTAAATGAGATGACAGTGGATCATATTTTGCCACAAGCAGAATGTGTTAATCATTTGCATATTCTATGGGTCATATATGATCAATATGATGTGTTTTGTGTTGCCAATCGGATCAGAATGCAGCCAGATCCGATAGATGCTGGTGGCCCATTTATTGGTCATAAAGCGAACAATGATCCTGTTCTTTTAGGCGTCCGATCTGTTGGTAACGCCCATGTTTATTACTATGTCAATGTAACCACTATTATGCCTTGGATAACTCAAACGATTAGAACTTCTTATTTCTGGAACCGAGCCCGGAAACGGAGCCCGAGCCCGAACGAGAGTCTGAGACGGAGCCAGAAACAAAGCCAGAGACAGATCGAGAGGTGGAGACAGAGCCGGAACCGGAGCCTAATCTAGTTTCTTGAGTGGAAAAAAATGGTACACATAACTAAAGCTTGTTTTTGATGATTTGAATTAAAATTATCCACCAGAAAAAGGGGAGGAGCAACCTTCGCCCTGCTACTGTTGTTCCAAAAAAAAACCTCGAATCAACAACGCGCATATGATTGTTGACGTTGTCGATAGATGGCGCTGCACATTCACCAGTTGTTGATACGTGAGCGACCTGCTGGCTGTGCTACTGCTCGAGACCAGCCACTTTGGTAATACAAATTTAACCAACAAATTTCAACAACAACAACACATTTTAGTGCTTCACTCACTCACTGCTTAGTCTCTGCTCGTCTCTCTGCGTGCTCCCGCCTGAGCGTCAGCGTGAACGTGAGGAAAAACCTCGAACAGACAACATGCATGCATGTGGTGATTACACACACACACACACACATTGGCTTCGAATGTGGGTCGGGCACACAACATTCAACAAGTGTCCTATAAACTAATAATGAAGGTTGAGCCTATCACTGTGCATTGCACTCAGAAAAGTGCTGCTTGTTCTGGAAGCACTAAAATATTGCGTGAGTGCTGCTACGACATATGCACGCGTTGCGCGCATGCGTCTCCTCTAATAGGTCAGGCCCTGCCTGCCTGTGTTGAACATTCAACAAGTGTGTGTGTGTGTGTGTGTGTGTGGTTCTATATAATACACTTAATGGCAACAATTGACGTTTGGACTGCATAAAATTGGTGAAGCCAATCAAATGGCCGAGGACTTTTTTGGTTGAGCGCGCTTGCATGATAATGGTGAGAATCAATCATCAATACAAAGTGGCCATTCTCTTCTACATGGTGATCGTAATGCAAGTGCAACCCGGATTCGAACCGGACCACAATCATGACCATCATCATAAACATCCACATGGTCATGATCATGATCATCATCGTCGAAGCGAGATACGCAAAGCATCCAGAATCTACAATGGTGTACGAACATTCGCTGGCCAAGGTAAATTCATGGCAGCAATAGTGAATTATCCAGGCGACGTTTATTGTAGTGCGGTGATCATCACCGAAACCATGTTGTTAACCGCTGCACATTGTCTGTAAGTGTGTGTGTTGGCAACAAACTATAACAACCCCGTAAACCGGAAACACACCCAATTCTCATCCTATAAAATCCATTTCCATTTCCGTTAAGTTTTAACAGGAGCAATTCCAGTGTGGAAGGGATGAGAATTTTACCAAGGGCATTATCATTGAGAGCTTATAGAAATAATCCTAGTAATAATCATAATCCGTTGGTGAAGAGGATAAGGAATTTTTGGATACATCCCAGATTTGCAACCAGTCCAAACAATACATATGATATAGCCATTGTTCAGATTGGTCCACAACCATGGCACATGGGCCAGGGAATAGACCAGGCTCTAATGCCTGTAAACATAACAAACTTGGATTTACGTGTGATCAAAGGTTATGGTTTTGGTCGTGAAGTTGGTGACATCGACACGGGTTTTCTGAACGAAATGAATTTCAAATATTTGTGGACACAATCAATGTACGAAAGAATCTTTCCCTATCAAAGATTAAACGATCGTTTTGTTTATTTTGGTGCAACAAATTGGAATCCGGATCCAAGCCTGAATCCAGCCCAATTGTCGATTTTTGCCCCCGGAGATTCTGGTGGTGGAATTTTCATTCATGGAACGGTTAGAAGATTGGATAGACGACGAACCAATCAAATCATTCAAAAACATGGCCTGATTCTGATGGGCATCGAATCCAGAGCGGTTAATTATACCCGTTACCAAAATTCTCATAGAAGGTTGCCTTATGCCGTTTTTGCTGTCAACGTTACCACCATGATGCCTTGGATTAGCCGCGTGGTTGGCATTGATTTCCAAACATATCCTTAATCCCATTCTGTCCTATAGTTGTCCTATAAACCTATTTCCTCTATATATAATATATAATCCTATAATATAGAATGTTGTTATTGGGCGTATATGCCTGGTATTGTTGGGTCCTCCTTGTGGATAGATGGCGCTGAAGTTTTGTTCAATTTCAATCAATTTGCGCGTAGTCTGTTTCGAACAACATAACAACGATGTGAACGAGAGTGCTGCTACCCGGATACATGTCGCGCATGCGCCGTTTCTCGAATACGCTAGGCCCTCCCTCAACATTCAACAAGTGTGTGTGGTTCTATATAATGAAATTAATAACAATGGACATTTGACAGCATAAAATTGGTGAAGCCAATAATGTTAGAGCATTTTTTTTTCGGGCAGGCATAATGAAAATCAATTATCAATACAAAGTGGCTATTATCTTCTACATGTTGATCGTAATGCAAGTACAACCGGAATTCAAACAAGATCACAATCATGAACATCATCATAAGCATCCACATGATCATGATCATGAGCATCATCGTCGAAGCCAGATACGGAAAGCATCCAAAGTTTACAATGGTGTACGAACACCGCTTGGCCAAGGAAAATTCATGGCAATAATGATGAACAGTGAAACACGATGCAGTGCGGTAATCATTACCGGAGATATGTTGCTAACCGCAGCACATTGTCTGTAAGTGTGCAACAAACACACAAAATTCTCATTCCACTAATCCGTTTCCTATTAGTGATGGCCAGAGCCATGCCGATCTGCGAACAATAAGGATTTTACCTAATGCATTACCAATCCGAACATATGGAAATAATCCTCGTAGTGATCATCCATTGATTAGGAGAATCCGGAATTATTGGGTAAATTTTTTTTTTCGTTTAAAAACCGGAAACGGATTTCATTATGCTGCTGGGTATTGATGTTGATTTTGGGATTTACATCCCCCTTTAGTTACATCCCAGATATAATGCAGACAGTTGGAACCTAATATATGATATAGCCATCGTACAGATTGGTCCACAGCCATGGCCATTGGGCAACGAAGTAGATACGGCTCTGATGCCTGTACATATCCGACAACTCGACTTGGAAAAGATAAAAGGTTATGGATTTGGTAGTGATGTTGATGACGAAAACCCCGATCATCTGAACGAATTGAAATTCAAATATTATTGGAGCGAAACTTATTGCGAGATGATGTTTAGATTTCCAATCACGAGAACTAATCGTAACATTATTTTTGGTGTTTCAAACTGGTCATACCGGAACCAAAATCCAAGAATTTATAGGAATATTGGACCAGGAGATTCTGGTGGTGGAATCTTCATCAAAGGATCTGTGAGAAGATTCGATAGATCCACCAATAGAAACATTATCCAAAAGGGTTATGTTCTTGCCGGTATCATAGCTAAGTCTGATAATTATTCCTATTCAATGGCTGATAGAAATTTGCCGTATGGTGTTGCAGCGGTTAACGTTACTACCATGATGCCCTGGATTAACAGTATAGTGAGGATTGATTTCGAAACATATCCGTTTCCAGTACCGCGCAGGAGCAGAATTGGCTTAATTGGATTGGGTTGATTTAAACATAAAAATAAATATAACATACTTTATGAACAGAAGATTGCCATACACCATACAATACTTGGGCACATTGCCAAATTGGGAGTGTCGATCAATTAGAAAAGTTGCGCATGCGCCGTTTCCCTTATACATTAGGCTCCGCCTTCATCATTCAACAAGTGTGCCGTATATGAAAACTTCAGAAACGCGCACGACTGTCGTCTGAGTGCGATGTTGGATTTGTATTGCCAAAGGTACAACCATTTGGTTGTACAGCCAAAGGCTCGGAAAAGTGCGCTCTGTGTGTGTACAATTTTTTTTCTGCTGTTTCGAACAGACGAAAAACAATGTGAACACAACGAGTGCTGCTACCACGTATGCATGCGTTGCGCGCATGCGTCTCCTCTAATACGTCAGGCGCTGCCTGCCTGTGTTGAACATTCAACAAGTGTGTGTGGTGCACACTTGCACTATATAATACACTTATTAGCAACAATCGACGTTTGCCAGCATAAAACTGGTGAAGCCAATAATGTTAGAGCATTTTTTTTGTGTTGAGCGCGTGCATAATAATGGTGAGAATCAATTATCAATACAAAGTGGCCATTCTATTCTACATGTTGATCGTGATACAAGAACAACCGGAATTCAAACAAGATCACAATCATGATCATCATCACAAGCATCCACATGATCATGATCATGATCATCATCGTCGAAACGAGTTACGGAAAGCATCCAGAATTTACAATGGTCGACGAACACCATTCGGCCGTGGAAAATTCATGGCAGCACTGGTGAAGATTCGAACAGACAATTATTGCAGTGCAGTGATCATTACTGGAGACATGTTGCTAACCGCTGCACATTGTCTGTAAGTGGTGCCAGGAAAAAATAGCCAAACACACAATCCCTCCTACTAATCCTATTAATCCTGCTAATCTGTTTCCGTTTTCTATTAGTAATGACGAGAGCGATGCCGACCTGCAAAGGATGAGGATCATACCAAATGCATTCCCAATCCAAACTTTTAGAAATAATCCTAATATGCAACATCCGTTGATCAAGAGAATCAGAATTTTTTGGGTAATTTTTTTTGAAACCGGAAATGGATTTCAGTGTGTGAGGTATTGATGTTTTTTATATTTGAAATTGATATTGGGATTTGTCCCACCTAGATCCATCCCAGATATGCAACCAGTCCAAACACAAGATATGATATAGCCATCATACAGATTGGT
The DNA here is from genome assembly GCA_025882695.1 of Amerodectes protonotaria. Classification (NCBI taxonomy): domain Eukaryota; kingdom Metazoa; phylum Arthropoda; class Arachnida; order Sarcoptiformes; family Proctophyllodidae; genus Amerodectes; species Amerodectes protonotaria. Next base: position 16,588 of record JAOZJS010000467.1, on the reverse strand, counting down.
CCACAACCATGGCAATTGGGCAACGAAGTAGAGGCGGCTCTGATGCCCGTACGTACCAGAAACCTTGATTTGCGCATGATTAAAGGTTATGGGTTTGGCCATGAAATTGGTGAACATAGCCCCGCCTATTTGAACGAAGTGTCGTTCAAATATTATTGGAACGAAACTTTGTGCGAGATAAGGAATGGATATCAAAGATTGATGAACAATGATCATAATGTTATTTTTTGTGTTTCGAATTGGTCCCCTGACCTGAGCCAGAATCCAATGTTCCATAGTAATTTTGGACCAGGAGATTCTGGTGGTGGAATCTTCATCAAAGGATCTGTGTACAGAATGAATAGATCCACCAAAAGAAACATTATCAAAAGGGGTTTTGTTCTTGCGGGTATCGCGGCTAAAGCTGATGTTTATTACTTTTCCATTGCCAATAGGAATGTGCCGAATTGTGTTGTGACTGTCAACGTTACCACCATGATGCCATGGATAAACAGTATAGTGAGGGCTGATTTCGAAGCATTTCCGTTTCCCGTTTCGACCAGCACGTGAATTTACTAAAACAATAAAATTTTAATTTTATCCATATTTAATTTAAACATAAAAATAAATATAACATACTTTATGAACAGAAGATTGCGCGCCATACCATACTTGGGCACTCTGCCCGATCGATTGGAAAAGGTGCGCATGCGCCGTCTTCCTTATACGTTAGGCTCCGCCTACAACATTCAACAGATGTGTCTTGTATAAACTTAACTTAACTTAGCTTAACAATCAAAAATTTGAATAAAACTTTGTTTTAGCCAATTCAGAATTCGAATATTGATTGTTGCCGAGCTTGATTGTTGTGGCCGAGTTCTATTTCGAGTGGTATTTAGCTGCTTGATTTTCGTTGTTATTTCTATATAAAAACGCAGCCAATTGCTAGCTTGATCCATTATTGTTTGAGCTTAATCCACTATTGATTAATAATCTCAATCTTTTTAATTACATTCAAGTTATATTCAGTTAGCCATAATGACAATCGATCTGTATAAAGTGACCATACTCATCTACATGTTGATCGTAATGCAAAAACAACCGGAATTCAAACACGGCCACAACCATGAACACCATTATAAGCATCCACATGATCATGATCACGATCATCATCGTCGAAGCGAGATACGCAAAGCATCCAGAATCTACAATGGTATACGAACACCGCTTGGCCAAGGAAAATTCATGGCAGTGATGATGACGGGTATGACCATACAACATTGCAGTGCGGTGATCATCACTGAAAAAATGTTGCTAACCGCTGCACATTGTCTGTAAGTGTGCATCAAACTAACCGGATACAAACAATTATCAGTCCACTAATTTGTTGACGTTTCCTATTAGTTATAACCTGAGCAAAGCCGAACTGCCATTTACAAGGATTTTACCTAATGCATTACCAATCCCAACTTATAAACGTAATCCTCATGGTCATCATCCGTTGTTGAAGAGAATCAGAAATTTTTGGGTAAATTTTTACCGTAAACCTGAAACCGGTTTTGGATTGTTCGTAATATTTGATGTTTCGATTTTTTGGGATTTGTCCCACCTAGATCCATCCCAGATATAGACAAAACAGTACAGACGACAGATATGATATAGCCATCATTCAGATTGGTCCACAACCATGGCCATTGGGCAACGAAGTGGATACGGCTCTGATGCCTGTACGCATCAGACACCTTGATTGGAGAGTGATAATAGGTTATGGCTATGGTCGTGAAGTTGGTGAGAATAACCCCGACTATCTGAACGAAGTTCATTTCCGATTTTATGGAAACGAAACTTTGTGCGAGATGATGTTTACATATCGAAGATCGATCAATGATCCTGATGTTAATTTTTGTGTTACAAATTGGTTTCCGGATCGTAGCCAAAATCCGATTAGGAATACCGGACCAGGAGATTCCGGTGGTGGAATCTTTATCAAAGGATCTGTATATAGATTGCATAGACCCACCAATAGAAACATTATCAAAATGGGTTTTGTTCTTGCGGGTATCTCAGCTAAGTCTGATAATTATTCCGGTTCTAATGCTAACAGGGATTTGCCGCATGGTACTTTTGCCGTCAACGTTACCACTATGATGCCATGGATAAAAAGCATAGTGGGGGTTGATTTCGAAACATATTCATTTCCCAGTCAGATCAGAATGTGAATTAATTTTAATTTGCGACATATTTAATTTTTTAAACATAAAAATAAATATAACATACTTTATGAACAGAAGATTGCGCGCCATACAATATTTGGGCACACTGTCAATTTGGGAGGGTCCAACAATGAGAAAAAGTGCGCATGCGCCGTCTCCCTTATACGTTAAGGTCCGCCCACAACATTCAACAAGTTTGTTTTCAATAAACTTAACTTAACTTAGCTTGACAAACAAAAATTGAAATAAAACATTGTTTTAGCCAATTCAGAATTCGAATATTGATTGTTGCCGAACTTGTGTGTTGTGGCCGAGTTCTATTTCGAGTGGTATTTAGCTGCTTGATTTTCGTTGTTATTTCTATATAAAAACGCAGCCAATTGCTAGCTTGATCCATTATTGTTTGAGCTTAATCCACTATTGATGAATAATCTTCTCAATCTTTTCAATTACATTCAAGTTATATTCAGTTAGGCATAATGACAATCGATCTATATAAAGTGGCCATACTCATCTACATGTTGATCGTATTGCAAGAACAACCAGAATTCAAACACGGCCACAACCATGAACACCATTATAAGCATACACATGATCATGATCATGATCATCATCGTCGAAGCGAGATACGCAAAGCATCCAGAATCTACAATGGTGTACGAGTACAGCCCGGCCAAGGAAAATTCATGGCAGTGATGATGACCGATCTAACCATACAACATTGCAGCGCGGTGATCATTACCGGAGACATGCTGCTAACCGCTGCACATTGCCTGTAAGTGTGTGCAACAAACAAACCAAACACACGATTCCACTAATCAGGTTTTTGTTTCTCATCAGTGATGATCTGAGCAATGCCGAACTAGCATCGGCAAGGATTTTACCTAATGCTTTACCAATGCTAACTTATAGACGTAATCCTCATGGTCATCATCCGTTGATCAAGAGAATCAGAAATTTTTGGGTAAACGTTTTTCATTGTTCGTAATATTTGATGTTTCGATTTTGGGATTTGTCCCATCTAGATGCATCCCAGATATAGACAAAACAGTACAGACGACATATATGATATAGGCATCATTCAGATTGGTCCACAGCCATGGTCATTGGGCTACGAAGTAGATACGGCTCTGATGCCAGTACGTATCAGACAGCTTGATTGGAGAGTGATAGTAGGTTATGGCTTTGGTCTTGAAGTTGGTGACATTATATCCGGCCATCTGAACGCAGTGAGTTTCCGATATTATGGAAACGAAACTATGTGCGAGATGTTGTTTGTATATCGAAGATCGAACAATGATCATGATGTTAATTTTTGTGTTACAAATTGGTCACCCAATCTGAACCAAAATCCAAGTATTATTAGAAATGCCGGACCAGGAGATTCTGGTGGTGGAATCTTCATCAGAGGATCTGTGTATAGAATGAATAGATCCACCAATAATTACATTAGCAAAACGGGTTTGATTCTTATGGGTATCATAGTCAAGAATGATAATCATTCCCAATCTAATGTAAATAGGATTATGCCGCATGGTACTATAGCCGTCAACGTTACCACCATGATGCCTTGGATAAACAGTATTGTTGGGATTAATTTCGAAACATATCCGTTTCCCATGCCGAGCAGGAGCAGAATTCACTGAAATAGCAAAATTTTGATTTTATCCATATTTAATTTGAACATAAAAATAAATATAACATACTTTATGAACAGAAGATTGCGCACCATACAATACTTGGGCACACTGTCCAACTGGGCGTGTCAATCAATGAGAAAAGTTGCGCATGCGCCGTCTCTAGTATATTAGGCCCCGCCCTCATCATTCAACAAGTTTGTCTTCAATAAACTTAACTTAGCTTAACAATCAAAAATTTGAATAAAACTTTGTTTTAGCCAATTCAAAATTCGAATATTGATTGTTGCCGAGCTTGATTGTTGTGTCCAAGTTCTATTTCGAGTGGTATTTAGCTGCTTGGTTTTCATTGTTATTTCTATATAAAAACGCAGCCAAATACTAGCTTGATCCATTATTGTTTGAGCTTAATCCACTATTGGTTAATGATCTTCTCAATCTTTTCAATTACATTCAAGTTATATTCAGTTAGGCATAATGACAATCGATCTGTATAAAGTGGCCATACTCTTCTACATGTTGATAGTAATGCAAGAACAACCGGAATTCAAACACGGCCACAAGCATGAATATCATTATAAGCATCCACATGATCATGATCATGATCATCATCTGCGAAGCGAGATACGCAAAGCATCCAGAATCTACAATGGTGTACCAACACCGCCCGGCCGAGGAAAATTCATGGCAATTATGATAACGGGTATGACCATGCATCATTGCAGCGCGGTGATCATTACTGAAAACATGTTGCTAACCGCTGCACATTGTCTGTAAGTGTAAACCAAACACACTATTCTCATTTCACTAATCCGTTTCCGTTTCCTATTAGTGAGAACATGACCAATGCCGAACTACCATTAACAAGGATTTTACCTAATGCATTACCAATCTCAACTTATAAAAATAATCCAAATGGTTATCATCCGTTGATGAAAAGAATTAGAAATTTTTGGGTAAACGTTTTTCATTGTTTAAAATATTTGATGTTGATTTTGGGATTTGTCCCACCTAGATCCATCCCAGATATAATCCAAAAAGTCCAGACAAAATTTATGATATAGCCATCATTCAGATTGGTCCACAACCATGGCGATTGGGCAACCAAGTAGACACGGCTCTGATGCCTGTGCGTATCAGACACCTTGATTGGAGTTTGATAAAAGGTTATGGGTTTGGTCTCGAAGTTGGTGACATTATACCCGACTATCTGAACGAAGTGAATTTCCGACATTATGGAGACGAAACTTTGTGCGAGATGTTTTTTGATTATCAAAAATCGAACAATGATCATGATGTTAGTTTTTGTGTTACAAATCGGTCACCGGGTTGGGACTCTAATCCAATTAAGAATGCCGGACCAGGAGATTCTGGTGGTGGAATTTTCATCAAAGGATCTGTGTATAGACTGGATAGATCCACCAATAGAATCATTATCAAAACGGGTTTTGTTCTTGCTGGTATCATAGCTAGAACTGATAATTATTCCATTTCTGATGCTAATAGGTATTTGGCGCATGGTGTTATAGCCGTCAACGTTACCACCATGATGCCATGGATAAACAGTATAGTTAGGATTTATTTCGGAACATATCCGTTTTCCGTTCCGAGCAGAATGTGAATGGACCAAAACGACAAAATTTCAACCATATTTAATTCAAATAAAGAAGATTGCGGGTTACAAAAATTCATTTTTATTTTTCGCCGATAGATGGCGCTGCACTTTTACGAGTTACTCATGCTTAGAGACATGCCTTTGGCTGTGCTTCTACTCTAAACCATCTACTTTGGGCAATACAAATTTAGCCAACAAATTTCAGCCACAACTAATTTTAGTGCTTCAGATGCCAGCCTCACTCGTCTCTCCCGTCTCTCCTCTCTCTGTGTGCTTGTGCGTGCGCGAAGATAAACCTCGAATCAACACCGTGCATGCATGCGGTGATTACACACATTGACTTCGAATGTGGGTTGGGCCTATCACTGTTCTATAATGTTCATCAAAGGCAGTTTACATATAAACCGCAATGGTTGCGTATGAATTGTCTCTTATGCGTTAGGCCAGCCTTCAACATTCAACATATTTAATTTAAATAAACAAACATATCATACTTTGGGAACAGAAGATTGTGCGCACCATACAATATTTGGGCACACTGGGCACAATTTGGAAGTGTCCATCAATGAGGAAAAGTGCGCATGCGTCGTCGTCTCTCCGATACGTTAAGCCCCACCCTAAACATTCAACAAGTGTGTCTTTGATGAAAACTTAACTTAACAATAAAAAAATTTGAATAAAACTTTGATTTAGCCTATCCGGAATTCGAACCTTGATTGTTGTGGCCAAGTTCTACTCAGTTGTAGAATTTGGCTGCCTAGTTTTTATTGTTTGTTCTATATTAAAACACAATCAAATGCTAATTTGATCCATTATTGTTTAGGCTTAATCCACAATTGGTTAATAGACTTCTTAATCTTTTCCAATACAATTCATGATGAAGATATTCAATCAATACAAATTGGCCATACTCTTCTACATGGTGATAGTAATGCAAGAACAACCGGAATTTAAACAAGATCCCAGCCATGATAATCATCATAAGCATCCACATGATCATGACCATGATCATCATCGTCGAAGCGAGATACGCAAAGCATCCAGAATCTACAATGGTGTACGAACACCGCCGGGCCAAGCAAAATTCATGGCAGCAATGGTGAAGAGTACAAGACGAAATCATTGCAGTGCGGTGATCATTACTGAAAACATGTTGCTGACTGCGGCACACTGTTTGTAAGTGTGCAACAAACAAACCAAACACACGATTCACTAATCCCACTAATCCGTTCCCTATTAGTGATAACCTGAGCAATTCTGAACTGGCATGGACAAGGATTTTACCTAATGCATTACCGATCCAGACTTATAGAAATAATCCTAATGGTTATCATCCGTTGATGAAAAGAATTAGGAATTTTTGGGTAAACGTTTTTCATTGTTCGAAATATTTGATGTTGATTTTGGGATTTGTCACCTAGATCCATCCCAGATATAATCCAAAAAGTCCAGACAAAATTTATGATATAGCCATCATTCAGATTGGTCCACAACCATGGCGATTGGGCAACCAAGTAGACACGGCTCTAATGCCTGTACGTATCAGACACCTTGATTGGAGAATGATAAAAGGTTATGGGTTTGGTTTCGAAGTTGGTGACATTATGCCCGACCATCTGAACGAAGTGAATTTCCGATATTTTGGAAACGAAATTTTGTGCGAGATGATGTTTAGATATCAAAAATCGAACAATGATCATGATGTTAGTTTTTGTGTTACAAATTGGGCACCGGATTGGAACCAAAATCCAAGTATTATGAATGCTGGACCAGGAGATTCTGGTGGTGGAATTTTCATCAAAGGATCTGTGTATAGACTGGATAGATTCACCAATAGAAACATTATCAAAACGGGTTTTGTTCTTGCGGGTATCATAGTTAAGGGTGATAATTATTCCGTAACTATTGCTGATAGTAGTTTGCCGCATGGTACTATAGCCATCAACCTTACCACCATGATGCCATGGATAAACAGTATAGTTAGGATTAATTTCGAAACATATCCGTTTCCCGTTTCGAGCAGAATGTGAATGGATCAAAACGAGAAAATTTTCAACCATATTTAATAATTTAAATAAAGAAGATTGCGGGTTACACAAATTCATTTATATTTTTCGCTGATAGATGGCGCTGCACTTTTACGAGTTATTCATGCTTAGAGACATGCCTTTGGCTGTGCTTCTACTCTAAACCATCTACTTTGGGCAATACAAATTTAGCCAACAAATTTCAGCCACAACTAATTTTAGTGCTTCAGATGCCAGCCTCACTCGTCTCTCCCGTCTCTCCTCTCTCTGTGTGCTTGTGCGTGCGCGAAGATAAACACCGATCAACACCGTGCATGCATGCGGTGATTACACACATTGGCCAAATTGAGAGTGTCAATCAATGAGAATAGTTGCGCATGCGTCGTCTCTTGAATGTTAGGCTCCGCCTCTCATACATTAGGCCCTGCCTGCCTGTTGAATATTCAACAAGTGTGTGTGTGCATGGTTCTATATAATACACTTATTAGCAACAATCGACGTTTGACAGCATAAAACTGGTGAAGCCAATAATGTTGGAGCATTTTTTTTTGTTGAGCGCGTGCATAATAATGGTGAGAATCAATTATCAACACAAAGTGGTCATACTCTTCTGCATGGTGATCGCAATGCAAGAACAACCGGAATTCAAACAAGATCACAAACATGATCATCATCATAAGCATCCACATGATCATGATCATGATCATCATCATCGAAGCGAGATACGCAAAGCATCCAGAATCTACAATGGTGTACGAACACCGTCCGGCCAAGCAAAATTCATGGCCGCAATGGTGAATAGTCGAAGACGAAATTATTGCAGCGCGGTGATCATTACTGAAAAAATGTTGCTTACCGCAGCACATTGTTTGTAAGTGTGAACCAAACATACTATTTGCATTCCACTAATCCGTTTCCGTTTCCCATTAGTGATGATCTGAGCAATGCCGAACTAGCATCGACAAGGATTTTACCTAATGCATTACCAATCCAGATTTATAGAAATAATCCTAATGAGTATATACCGTTTATGAAGAAAATCAGAAATTTTTGGGTAATTTTTTACCGTAAACCTGAAACGTTTTTTATTGTTCTGAATATTTGATGTTGATTTTGGGATTTGTCCCACCTAGATCCATCCCAGATATAAACCAAACAGTACAGACGACATATATGATATAGCCATCATTCAGATTGGTCCACAGCCATGGTCATTGGGCTACGAGATAGACACGGCTCTGATGTCTGTACGTATCAGACACCTTGATTTGAGAGTGATAAAAGGTTATGGGTTTGGTCATGAAGTTGGTGAGATTAGCCCCGCCTATCTGAACGAAGTAAATTTCCGATATTATTGGAACGAAACTTTGTGCGAGATGAGGTTCGGATATCAAAGATCGAACACTGATCATAATGTTAATTTTTGTGTTACAAATTGGTCACGTGATCGGAACCAAAATCCAAGAATTCTTAGGAATACCGGACCAGGAGATTCTGGTGGTGGAATCTTTATCAAAGGATCTGTGAGAAGATTGGATAGATCCCGTAATAGAAACATTATCAAAATGGGTTTTGTTCTTGCGGGTATCTCAGCTAAGTCTGATAATTATTCCGAATCTATTGCTAATCTTAATATACCATATGGTACTTTAGCCGTTAACGTTACCACCATGTTGCCATGGATAAACAGTATAGTGGGGGTTGATTTCGAAACATATCCGTTTCCCGTGCTGCGCAGGAGAAGAATTGATTGAAAACAACAAAGTTTTAATTTTATCCATATTTAATTTAAACATAAAAATAAATATAACACACTTAATGAACAGAAGATTGCGCAACATTCAAAATTTGGGCACACTGCCCAATCGATGAGAAAAGGTGCGCATGCGCCGTCTCCCTTATACAACATTCAACAGGTTTGTCTTATATAAACAGCCAAATTGTTAGTGTCCATCAATGAGAAAAGTTGCGCATGCTCCAGTCTCTAGTATATTAGGCCCCACTCTCAACATTCAACAAGTGTGTCTTTAATAAAAACTTAATTAAGCATTGAATAATTTGAATAAAACTTTTATTCAGCCTATCCGGAATTCGAACTTTGATTGTTGTGTCCAAGTTCCATTTAGTAGTATTTAGCTGCTTGATTTTCATTGTTATTTTTATATAAAAACGCAACTAAATTCTAGCCTGATCCATTATTGTTTGGGATTAATCCACAATTGGTTAATAAACTGCTCAATCTTTGCCAGTTTAAGAATAATGATAGTTAATCAATTTAAAGTGGCCATTGTCTTCTACATGTTGATCGTAATGCAAGTACAACCGGAATTCAAACAAGATCACAATCATGAACATCATCATAAGCATCCACATGATCATGATCATGATCATCATCATCGAGGCAAGATACGGAAAGCATCCAAAGTTTACAATGGTCAACGAACACCGCAAGGCCAAGCAAAATTCATGGCAGTAATAATGGTGCCGTATGAAAGTATGAGAATAACTCGTTGTAGCGCGGTGATCATCACCGGAGACATGCTGCTAACCGCTGCACATTGTCTGTAAGTGTGTGCAACAAACAAACCAAACGTCAAACACATTATTCTCATTCCACCAATCCGTTTCCGTTTCCTATTAGTAATAACATGAACAATGACGAAATAGCATCGGCAAGGATTTTACCAAATGCATTACCAATCCCTACTTATAAAAATAATCCTGATGGTCGTCATGGGTTGATGAAGAAAAAGAAAAAATTTTGGGTAAATTTTTACCGTAAACCGGAAACCGGTTTTGGATTGTTCTGAATATTTGATGTTGTTTTTGGATTTGGATTTGACACCTAGATCCATCCCAGATTTAAGCCAAACACTACAGACGACATATATGATATAGCCATCATTCAGATTGGTCCACTACCATGGCGATTGGGTCAAGAAGTGGACACGGCTCTGATGCCTGTACGTACCAGACACCTTGATTTGAGAAAGATTAAAGGCTATGGATTTGGTATTGAAGTTGGTGAAGAATGGCCCCCCGATTATCTGAACGAATTGAATTTTAGATATTATTGGAATCAAACATTGTGCGAGACCAGAAATCCAGATAGATCGGAACAACCTGATGTTTTTTTTTGTGTTTCAAATTGGTCACCTGACTGGATCCAAAATCCAAGAATATATCGTAATAGTGGGCCAGCAGATTCTGGTGGTGGAATTTTCATCATAGGATCTGTGTATAGATTTGATAGATCTCTGGATAGAACCATTATCAAAAGGGGTTTGGTTCTGGCGGGTATCATATCTAGGGGAAAAAGTTATAAACTTTCGGTTAAGGATTTGAGAAGACCGTATGGTGTTTTGGCCATCAACGTTACCACCTTTATGCCCTGGATAAACAGTATTGTTAAGGTTGATTTTGGAAGATATCCGTTTCCCAAACGACCAGAATAGAATAAGAATTTATGGAAACGGATAATTAAAAAAATAACATACTTTATGAACAGATTAAAAAATCGGAGGTGTGTTGCAGCATTAGTAAAGGATACAATTCATAATGGGTTGCTAAATTTATTTATATTTTTCGCCGATAGATGGCGCTGCACGCTGCACGAGTCGTTCATGCGTAGACATGCCTTTGGCAGTGCTTCTACTCTAAACCATCTACTTTGGGCAATACAAGTTTGGCCAACAAATTTCAGCCACAACTAATTTTAGTGCTTCAGATGCCAGCCTCAGTCGTCTCTCCCGTCTCTCCTCTCTCTCTGTGTGTGTGCTTGTGCGTTCGCGAAGATAAACCTCGAATCAACAACGTGCATGCATGCATGGTGATTACACACATTAGCTTCGAATGTGGGTTGGGCCTATCACTGTTCTATAATGTATCACGCAAACAGGTTACGTGGTTGTTTCGTCTGATTCGAACAGAAGAAGAACAACAATGTGAACACAACGAGTGCTGCTACGATGTGCATATGCACGTTGCGCGCATGCGTCTCCTCTAATACGTCAGGCTCTGCCTGCCTGTGTTGAACATTCAACAAGTGTGTGTGTGCATGGTTCTATATAATACACTTATAGGCAACAATCGACGTTTGACAGCATAAAACTGGTGAAGCCAATAATATTAGAGTATGTTTTTTTTTGTGTTGAGCGCGTGCATAATAATGGTGAGAATCAATTATCAATACAAAGTGGCCTTTCTATTCTACATATTGATCGTAATGCAAGAACAAGCGGAATTCAGACAAGATCACAATCATGAACATCATCATAAGCATTCACATGATCATGATCATGATCATCATCGTCGAAGCGAGATACGCAAAGCATCAAGAATTTACAATGGTCGACGAACTGAGCCCGGCCGAGGAAAATTCATGGCAGTAATGGTGAAGCATCGAAGAAAAAATCATTGCAGTGCGATGATCATTACTGCAGACATGTTGCTAACCGCTGCACATTGTCTGTAAGTGTGCAGCAAAAACACACAATTCTCATTTCGCTAATTGGTTTCCGTTTCCCTTTTTAGTGTGAACCAAAGCAGTGTCGAAATGCGAGTAATGAGGATCATACCAAATGCATTCTCATTGGAAACCTTTAGAAATGATCCATATATAAATCATCCGTTGATCAAAAGAATCATAAATTTTTGGGTAAATTTTTTTTTTGAAAACCGGAAATAGATCTTTTATATTTGATATTGATTATGGGGATTTGTCGCCTAGATCCATCCCAGATATAACCGAAACAGTTTAAACGCAATATATTATGATATAGCCATCGTACAGATTGGTCCACAACCATGGCCATTGGGCAACCATGTAGACACGGCTCTGATGCCTGTAGGTATCAGACATATTGACTTGAGAGAGATAAAAGTTTATGGGTTTGGTCGTGAAGTTGGTGAGAATAGCCCCGCCTATCTGAACGAAGCGAAATTCCGTTATTATGGGGACGAAACTTTATGCCGGAGGATGTTTGAATACCGTATATCGAACGATCCAGATGTTATTTTTTGTGTGACAAATTGGTCACCGTACCGGCATCAAAATGCAAGAATTTATAGGAATGTTGGACCAGGAGATTCTGGTGGTGGAATCTTCATCAAAGGATCTGTGAGAAGATTCGATACAACCACCAATAGATCAATTATCAAAACTGGTTTTGTTCTTGCCGGTATCATATCTCAGGGTGATAATTATTCCATTTCTAGTGCTGATAGTAGTTTGCCGTATGGTACTATAGCCGTTAACGTCACCACCATGATGCCTTGGATAAACAGTATTGTTGGGATTGATTTCGAAACATATCCGTTTCCAATGCCGAACTGGATTAGACTTCACTAAAAAAAATTAAAAATAAAAAACATACTTTATGAACAAATTGCATCATACAAAACTTGGAGCCTTTGAGAAAAGTTGCGCATGCGTCGTCTCTCTAATAAGTGTTTGACTCCGCCCTCAAAATTCAGCAAATTCTGTTCTATATAAACAAAACTTGATCGAAAATTTGAATAAAATTATCATTTAACCTGTTGACACCTGTTCGAAACTTGATTGTCGCCGAGCTTGATTGTTGTGTCCAAGTTCTATTTGGGTGGTATTCGGCTGCCTAGTTTTCATTGTTTTTTTTTCTACATAAAAAGTCAACCAAATGCTAGCTTGTTGATCCATTATTGTTTGGGATTAATTCACAATTGATTAATAAACTGCTTAATCGTTTCCATTACAAGTTAAGGCATACAGTTAGGCATAATGATCTTCAATCAATACAAAGTGGCCATTATCTTCTACATGGTGATCGTAATGCAAGTACAACCGGAATTCAAACACGATCACAATCATGAACATCATCATAAACATCCACATGATCATGAACATGATCATCATCGTCAAAGCGAGATACGCAAAGCATCAAGGATTTACAATGGTCAACGAACACCGCCAGGCCGAGCAAAATTCATGGCAGTAATGACCATGAGACGCAAAGGAAATCATTGCAGTGCGGTGATCATTACCGGAGACATGCTGCTAACCGCTGCACATTGTCTGTAAGTGTACAACGAACATACAATTCTCATTCCCATGATCCGTTTCCGTTTCCTGTCAGTGAAAACAAGAGCAGTGTCGATCTGCGATTAATGAGGATTATACCAAGTGCATTTCCGATGCAAACTTTTCGAAATGATCCTCATATGCGTCATCCGTTGATCAAGAGAATCAAAAATTTTTGGGTAAATTTTTTTCAAAACCGGAAATGGATTTTAGTGTTTGAGTATTGATATTGGGATTTGTTTCCTAGATCCATCCCAGATATGAAACAACTCCAAACAAAAGATATGATATAGCCATCGTGCAGATTGGTCCACAACCATGGCAATTGGGCAACGAAATAGACACGGCTCTGATGCCTGTACGTACCAGATACCTTGATTTGAATGTGATTAAAGCTTATGGATTTGGCCTGGAAGTTGGTGACATTAGCACCGGTTATCTGAACGAATTGAATTTCAGATATTATTGGAGCCAAACTGATTGCGGGATGATCCGAAAATTACAAAGATCGGACTATCCGGATGTTATTTTTTGTGTTTCAAATTGGTCACCATACCCCGGTCGTAATCCAAGAACATTCAGTAATCTTTCACCAGGAGATTCTGGTTCTGGAATTTTCATCAAAGGATCCGTGCGAAGATTGGATAGATCCACCAATAGAACAATTCAGAAAATTGGTTTAGTTTTGTCGGGTATCACTTCTAGGGCTACTACCAATTATACAAAGGCTACTGCTAATCTGAATGTGCCGTATAGTGTTATGGCCATCAACGTTACCACAATGATGCCCTGGATTAACAGTATAGTTGGAGTGGATTTCCTAACATATCCGTTTCCCATACGACCAGAATAGGATAAGAATTTACTGAAACGGAAAATTAAATAAAAAATAACGTACTTTATGAACAGATTGCACCATGTACAATAATTGGGCATGTGAGAAAATTCGCGCATGCTCCTGCCCACAACATTCAACAAGTGCACTGTAAAAAAAATCTGAAGTGTTTTGAAGCATTAGTAAAAGATACAATTCATAATGGGTTACTAAATTTATTTATATTTTTCGCCGATAGATGGCGCTGCACGCTGCACGAGTTGTTCATGCATAGAGACATGCCTTTGGCTGTGCTTCTAATCTAAACCAGCTACTTTGGGCAATACAAATTTTGCCAACAAATTTCAGCCACAACTAATTTTAGTGCTTCTGATGCCAGTCTCACTCGTCTCTCTCGCCTCTCTCCTCTCTCTCTCTGTGTGCTTGTGCGTGCACGAAGATAAACCTCGAATCAACGCCGTGCATGCATGCGGTGATTACACACATTGGCTACGAATGTGGGTTGGGCCTATCACTGTTCTATAATGTATAACAAAAGCAGGTTGCACATGAACCGCAATGGTTGCGCATGCACTATCTCTTATGCGTTAGGCCAGCCTTCAACATTCAACAAGTATGTTGTCCAGCAAGTCATTCAACAAGTGTGTTCTAAATAGAAATTTAGCTTAATTGATCGAAAATTTGAATAAAATTTTTGATTTAGCCAATCCGGAATTCGATCCTTGATTGTTGCCGATCTTGTTCTAATTAATACAATTTGGCTGCTTAGTTTTCATTGTTTTTTCTATTTAAAAAAAGCAAGCAAATGCAAGCTTGTTCCATTATTGTTTGGGATTAATCCACAATTGATTAATAAACTGCTTAATTGTTTACATTACAAGTTAAATACAATCAGCATAATGATCGTCAATCAATTTAAAGTGGCCATACTCTTCTACATGGTGATTGTAATGCAAGAACAACCGGAATTCAAACACGATCACAATCATGATCATCATCATAAACATCCACATGATCATGATCATGGTCATCACCGTCGAAGGGAGATACGGAAAGCATCCAGAGTTTACAATGGCCAACGAACACCGCCGGGCCAAGCAAAATTCATGGCAGTAATGGTGCGCCGTGTGAGGCAAAATCATTGCAGTGCGGTGATCATTACTGAAAACATGTTGCTAACCGCTGCACATTGTCTGTAAGTGTACATCAAACTAACCGGAAACAAACGATTCTCAGTCCACTAATCCGTTTCCGCTTCCTATCAGTTTTGACCAGAGCATTTCTGATACGGCAATGTTTAGGATTTTACCTAATGCATTACCAATTCAAACTTATAGAAATAATCCTCATAGTGATCATCCGTTGACCAGAAGAATCAGAAATATTTGGGTAAATTTTTATGGTAAACCTGAAACGTTTTTCATTGTTCATTTGTCCCACCTAGATCCATCCCAGATATAAACCAAACAGTACAGACGACATATATGATATAGCCATCATTCAGATTGGTCCACAACCATGGCGATTGGGCTACGAAATAGACACGGCTCTGATGCCAGTACGTATCAGACACCTTGATTTGAGAGTGATAAAAGGTTATGGCTTTGGTCGTGAAGTTGTTGAGAATGACCCCGCCTATCTGAACGAAGTGAATTTCCGATATTATGGAAACGAAACTTTATGCGAGATGATGTTTGAATATCAAAGATCGAACAATGATCATGATGTTAATTTTTGTGTTACAAATTGGTCACGAGATCGGAGACAAAATCCAAGAATTATTAGGAATACTGGACCAGGAGATTCTGGTGGTGGAATCTTCATCAAAGGATCTGTGTATAGAGTGGATAGATCCACCAATAGAAACATTATCAAAACGGGTTTTGTTCTTGCGGGTATCTCAGCTAGAAGTGATATTTATTCCGAATCTATTGCTGATAGGGATTCGCCGCATGGTACTATAGCCGTTAACGTTACCACCATGATGCCATGGATAAACAGTATAGTTAGGATTAATTTCGAAACATATCCGTTTCCCGTGACGACCAGGGCATGAATTGAATAAAACGACAAAATTTCAACCATATTTAATCTATATAATAAAAATGGAAGCTCTTTTCAAGTGGTCAGCATCACGCCAAAACCACCCAATCATAATTCTTCAAACTTTCCACAAACATCCAGTATATATCAGCGGAGGTTCTTTGCTATGTTAGATCAAAAT
>JAOZJS010000466.1:0-27329 GCA_025882695.1 Amerodectes protonotaria | reverse complement strand
TTCTTGTCAGTTTTCAGCTCTTTTGTTCCGCCCATTTCCACATCGATGAGCTCTTGTTTCCACTCTTTTGCATCAAGTAATTCTATTTCCTCATCACTTTCTTTCGCGTCATGTTTCAAGTTCATTTTCTGTGCGTCTATTTCCACATCGATGAATTGCTTCATCCTTTCTGTTTCAAGCGGCCTATGTGGCTCTTTTTTAGCGCCATCTCGTAGTTTTTTCCTTTTCTTTTTACCTGTTTCCACATCGATGGGCTCTTTTGATTCAAATTCAACCGGAATTTCAGTGAAAATCAAACCAGCTTGTTCCGGTTTCTTGATTCTTTTGATGATTTTCTTCTTGTCAGTTTCCAAATCAACTTGTTCTTCCAGAATCTCTACCTCAGTGGTCTCAATCACTTCTTTCGTGTCCGCTTGTGGTTCGATCATCTCTTCTGATTCCTCCTCTTCATCAACAGGTAGTTTAATGCCGATCAATTGCACCGGAATCTCGCCAGTAACATCATCTGGATGTTTTGGCTTCTTCATGCGCTTGATAATTTTCTTCTTGCCTATTAGTAAATCAATTTGCTCCTCGGAAACAAACTCCTCTGGTCGGGATTCAATCATTTCATCAGGTTTTTCCTCCGATTCTCCAGGTTGTTTCGGTTTCTTCGAACGAATCGCGATTTTCTTGCCAGTTTTAGAATCTACCTGTTCCTCCACGGTGAACTCTTCTGGTTTCGGTTCTCCACTTCCTTCGGCCGGTTCCACTGGTTTCTTCCGGCGCTTTTTTAGCATCTTTTTGCCGGTTTGCTGATCAATCTGTTCGTCGATCACGCTTTCTTCTATGATTTCTTCGATAATTGTCACGTCTTCTGGTTTCACTTCCACGATTTCTTCCGGTTCTTTTTTATCTTCTTGTGTTTCCGGTTTTTCCACACTCGAAACAACCGGTGTTTTTAATCTTACTTCTTCTGGATTTGATTTTTTGGGACGTCGGACCATTATCTTTTTACCCGTTTTCATATCAATCTGTTCTTCTGCGATGAAATCCTCCGGTTTCGGGACTGATTCTTCCCGATCTTCTTCCAGCACTTGCGCAGGCTGTTCGGGTTTCTTCAATCTTTTGATGATTTTCTTCTTGCCAGTTTCCAGATCAATTTGCTCCTCAGTGATGTAAACATCGGTGGTCTCGATCACTTCTCTTGTATCTGGCTTGAATTCTTCACTAATTTCCATTGGTTTCACTTCTTCCGTATCCACTTCGGGTTTAGATTCAAAATCTACCGGAATTTCTCCCGAAACACCTTCAGACTTTTTTGGTTTCTTCGAAAGTTTTATCATCTTTTTACCAGTTTTCAAATCAATCTGTTCAACGGAAACAAATTCTTCAAGTGGAGAGTCTTGTTTGGTTTCAGTCGGAAACACTTGTTGAATATCCTCTGGTTGCCTCGGTTTTTCGATTTTTTTGATAATTTTCTTCTTGCCAGTTTCCAGATCAACTAGTTCTTCCACAATCTCTACTGCGGTAGTTTCTGTCAATATTGACTCTTCCGGCAGCATATCGACGGTTTCTTCCGGTTCCGGTTTTTTGATTAGTTTGATGATTTTCTTCTTGCCAGTTTCCAGATCAACTTGTTTATCCAAAATTTCCACTTTCGTGGTCTCAAGCACTTTTTTCGTGTCCGCTTGTGGCTCAATCATTTCCGATTTTGCGGCTTCTTCAACAGGTGGTTCTCCAGGCTGTTTTGGTTTCTTCGGACGGACCACGATTTTCTTTTTGCCCGTTTTGGGATCAATTTGTTCATCCATCACGTATTCTTCTTTGATCTCTTCCATTATTTTGATGTCTTCCGGTTTCACTTCCACGATTTCTTCCGGTTCTTTTTTGTCTTCCTGAACTTCCGGTTTTTTCACCTCCGAAACAACTGGTGTTTGAAGGCTTACATCATCTGGTTTGGATCTTTCGGGGCGTCGGACAATAATCTTCTTGCCTGTTGTCAAGTCTACATGTTCTGTGGTGGATTCGGCCGGTATCGATTCTTCTGGTATTTTCCGATTTTTGATTAGTCGATTTTTGCCGGTTTTCTGATCAATTCGCTCCTCTATTGCGTATTCTTCAATTATTTTCACGTCTTCCGGTTTCACTTCACTGACCTCTTCCGGTTCTTTTTTGTCTTCTTGCATTTCCGGTTTTTTCACTTCCGCAACGACTGGCATTTCTGGACCAACATCTTCTGGTTTTTTGGGGCGTCGGATAATCTTTTTGCCAGTTTTCAGATCAACCTGTTCTTCTGTGGTGAATTCATCCGGTTTCGATTCTCCAGGTCCTTCTGTAGATTCTGGTTTCTTCCTGCGCTTGATTAGTATCTTTTTGCCCGTTATTTGATCGATCTGTTCTTCGATTACGTATTCTTCTTTGATCTCTTCGATAATTTTCACCTCTTCCGGTTTCACTTCACTAATCTTTTCCGGTTCTTTTTTGTCTTCATGCATTTCCGGCTTTTCCACCTCCGAAACAACTGGTGTTTGTAGGGTCACATCACCTGGTTCCGATTTTTTAGGGCGTCGGACAATTATTTTTTTGCCTGTTTTCAGGTCTACTTGTTCTTCCGTGATGAATTTATCCGGTTTCGATTCTTCTGGTTTCTTCCGGCGCTTGATTAGAATCTTTTTGCCCGTTTTCTGATCAATTTGCTCCTCTATTACGTATTCATCTTTGATTTCTTCGATGATTTTCATTTCTTCCGGTTTCACTTCACTGACCTCTTCTGGTGTTTCCGGTTGTATCGCTTCCGAAACAACTGGCATTTCTTGGTCAACATCTTCTGATTTCTTTCGGCGCTTGATTAGTATCTTCTTGCCAGTTTTCAGATCAACCTGTTCTTCAGTGATGAACTCTTCTGGTTTCGATTCTTCGGGCACATCGGCAGATTCCTTTGGTTTCTTCCGGCGTTTGATTAGGATCTTTTTACCCGTTTTCTCATCAATTTGTTCTTCGATTACGTATTCTTCCTTGATTTCATCAATGATTTTCACGTCTTCCGGTTTTAATTCCACGATTTCTTCCGGTTCTTTTTTGTCTTCCTGTGTTTCCAGCTTTTTCACATCCGAAACAACGGGTGTCTGGAAGCTTACATCATCTGGTTTCGATTTTTTGGGGGGTCGGATAATCTTTTTCTTGCCAGTTTTCAAGTCTATCTGCTCTTCCACGATGAACTCATCCGGTTTTGATTCTCCAGGTCCTTCTGTAGATTCTTCTGGTTTCTTCCGGCGCTTGATTAGAATTTTTTTGCCCGTTTTCTGATCAATTTGCTCCTCTATTACGTATTCTTCTCTGATTTCTTCAATTATTTTCACGTCTTCCGGTTTCACTTCACTAATCTTTTCCGGTTCTTTTTTGTCTTCTTGTATTTCAGTCTCTTTCACTTCCGAAACGGCTGCCGTTTGCAGGCTTACATCTTCTGGTTTTGATTTTCCAGGGCGTCGGATAATCTTTTTGCAAGTTTTCAAGTCTATCTGTTCTTCAGAGATACCCTCTTCTGGTTTCATTTCTGCTGGTTTTTTCCGGCGCTTGATCAGTATCTTTTTGCCGGTTTTTTGATCGATTCGTTCTTCGATTAGGTATTCTTCTTTGATCTCTTCGATGATTTTCAGGTCTTCCGGTTTCACTTCCACAATTTCTTCCGGTTCTTTTTTGTCTTCATGTATTTCCGGCTTTTCCACCTCCGAAACAACTGGTGTTTGTAGGCTCACATCACCTGGTTCCGATTTTTTCAATCGTTTGATGATTTTCTTCTCGCCTGTTTTCAAGTCTACTTGTTCTTCCGTGATGAATTTATCCGGTTTCGATTCTTCTGGTTTCTTCCGGTGCTTGATTAGTATCTTTCTGCCCGTTTCCTCATCAATTTGCTCCTCTACCACGTATTCTTCTTTGATCTTTTCGGTAATTTGGATGTCTTCCGGTTTTACTTCACTAATATCTTCCGGTTCTTTTTTGTCGTCTTGAATCTCGGATTTTTTCACTTCCGAAACAATTGGCATTTCTTGATCAACATCTTCTGGTTTTTTGGGGCGTCGGATAATCTTCTTCTTGCCAGTTTTTAGATCAACTTGTTCCTCCACGATGAACTCTTCTGGTTTCGGTTCTCTTACTCCTTCTTTCAATTCTTTTGGTTTCTTCCGGCGTTTGATTAGTATTTTTTTGCCCGTTTCCTCATCAATTTGTTCTTCGATTACGCATTCTTCTTTGTTTTCTTCGATGATTTTAACGTCTTCCGGTCTCACTTCTATGATTTCTTCCAATTCTTTTTTGTCTTCTTGTGTTTCCGGCTTTTCCACCACCGTAACAACTGCTGTTCGCATCATCACATCTTCTGGTTTGGATATTTTCGGTCTTCGGACAATTTTCTTTTTGCCCGTTTTCATGTCAATTTGTTCTTCTGCGATAAACTCTTCTGGTGTCAGGGCAGATTCTTCCCGACCTTCTTCCAACATTTCTCCGGGCTGTTTTGGTTTCTCCAAACGTTTGACGATCTTTTTCTTGCCAGTTTCAACTTGTCCTTCCACAATCTCTATTTTAGTAGTTTCCGTCACTAGTGACTCTTCCGGCTGCACATCGACGATTTCTACCGGTTTCGACATCTTTTCTTCATCAATTGTCTGTTTACCTGTCGAATCAAATGGAGTGTCCTGTTTAATTTCAGTAGAAATAGCTTTCTGAACATCCTCTGGTTGTCTGGGCTTTTTGATTTTTTTAATAATTTTGTGTGCGCCTATTTCCACATCAGTGGGCTCTTGTTTCCGCTCTTTTGTATCAAGTGGATCTATTTCCTCATCACTTTCTTTAGCGCCATGTCTCAAGTTCATGTCCTTTGCACCGATTCCCACATCGATGGGTTCTTGAGCCAGCTCTTTTGTTTCTCCTATTTCCACATCGGTGGGCTCTTGTTTCCGCTTTTCTGCTTCAGGGGACTCTCTTGCCTCATCACTTTCTTTCGCGCCATGTCTCAAGTTCATTTTCTGTGAGCCGATTTCCACCTCGAGAAGTTCTGTCTCAAGCGACTTCTTTGGTTCGTCTCTAGCGCCATCTCGTAGTATTTTCTTTGGTTCGCCTTCAGCGCCATCTGGTAGTTTTTTCTTTGGTTCGTCTTCAGCGTCATCTCGTGGTTTTTTCTTTTTCTTTTTACCGGTTTCCACATCGATGGGCTCTTTTGATTCAAATTCAACCGGAATTTCAGCGGAAATCATCGTAGCTTGTTCCGGTTTCTTGATTCTTTTGATGATTTTCTTCTTGCCAGTTTCCACATCAACTTGCTCTTCCGAAATCTCCAATTTCGTGACGGCTTGTGGCTCTATCATCTCTTCCGATTTTTCGGCGGCTTCTTCAACAAGTGGTTTGGTGTCCATCAATTCCACCGAGATTTTGCCAGTTACATCATCCGGGTGTTTTGGCTTTTTCATGCTCTTGATAATTTTCTTCTTGCCTGTTTGCAACTCGATTTGCAACTCCTCTTGTTTGGATTCAATCATTCCTTCAGGCTGTTTCGGTTTCTTGGAACGTTTGATAACTAGTTTCCTGCCAGTTTTAGAATCTATCTCTTTCTCCGTGATGAAGTCTTCTGGTTCGGATTCTTCCGTTACATCATCTAGCTTTCCCGATATTTTCTTGAGCTTCAACAGTACTTTTTTGTCCGTTTTTTGATCGATTTGTTCTTCGATCACGTATTCTTCTTGGATCTCTTTGGTTATTTTGATGTCTTCCGGCTTCACTTGACTTACCTCTTCCGGTTCCTTTTTGTTTTCTTGTATTTCCGATTTTTCCACCTCTGAAACAACAGGTGTTTTTAAGCGTACATCTTCTGGTTTGGATTTTTTGGGGCGTCGGACAATTAACTTTTTGCTCGCTTTATCATCTATTTGTTCCTCTATTACGCATTCTTCTTTGGCCTCTCCGATTATTTTCATGTCTTCCGGTTTTACTTCAACGATTTCTTCCGGTTCTTTTTTGTCCTCTTGTATTTCCGGTTTTCCCACTTGCGAAATAACTTGCATTTTTTGACCAACAACTTCTGGTTTTGATTTTTTCGGTCTTCGGACAATTATCTTTTTGCCCGTTTTCATATCAATTTGTTCTTCTGCGACAAACTCTTCTGTTTTCGTGACAGATTCGCGTTTCTTCAATCTTTTGATGATTTTCTTCTTGCCGGTTTCCGAATCAACTTCTTCTTCTACAATCTCTACTTCAGTAGTTTCCGTCGCTAGTGACTCTTCCGGCCGGACAACGACGGTTTCTTCCGGTTCCGGTATCTTTTCTTCATCAATTATCCGTTTACCTGTCGTATCAAATGGAGTTTCCTGTGTGGTTTCAGTCGAAATAGCTTGCTGACCATCCTCTGGTTGTCTGGGTTTTTTGATTTTTTTGATAATTTTTTGTGCGCCTATTTCCACACCGCTGGGTTTTTGTTTCAGCTCTTTTGTTTCGCCTATTTTCACATCGGTGGTTTTTTGTGTCAGCTCTTTTGTCTCGCCTATTTCTAACTCGACGGGTTTTTGTATCAGCTCTTTTGTTTTGCCTATTTCCACCTCGATGGTTTTTTGTTTCAGCTCTTCCGTTTCTCCTATTTCCACCTCGATGGGTTCTTCCAGCTCTTTTGTTTCGCCTATTTCCACAACTATTGGAGTTTCATGGCTTATATCATCCGTTTCCGATTTTTTGGAACTTTTGATTATTTTCTTTTTTATTTTCTGCAAATCTATCTGCTCTTCAGTGAAAGGCTCTTCTAGTTTCTTGAATCGTAATTCGATTGGAGCTTCAACTCTGATCTGTTTTATTTCAACTTGTTGCGCTTCTTGTTGGACATCCTCAGTTGGTTTTGGCTTTTGTATTTTCTTGATTATCTTCTTTTTTCCGGTCTTCAAATCCACTTGTTGCTCAAAAACTTCAACTTGCGTTGTTTCTATTAGCTCTTTGGAATGCTCTGGTTCCACTTGTTCGCTGGTCTCAACGGGTTTTTCTTCGCCCGTTTCAACAATCGGTTTGGTTTCCAGTTCTACCGGCACTTGATTTGGCTGTTCCGGTTTCGTCGATCGTTTGATAATTTTCTTCTTACCGGTTTGCAAGTCAATCTGTTCTTCAGTGATCATTCGATCATCTCCGGCTGGAATTTCTTCTTCTTCTTCCTCCGGTTGTTTCGGTTTCCGCAAACGTTTGATGATCTTTTTCTTGCCAGTTTCCGGATCAATTTGTTCTTCAGCAACACAGACTTCGATGGTTTCAGCACTTTCCCTTGTATCCGGTTGGATCTCCTGTTCCGTAAGATTTTCGTGTTCCAATTCAGATTCAGATTCCGGTGCCATTTCGATCAACGGTTTTGATTCACCAAGATCGCTTTCTGGTCGCTTTTCTTGGACATCACCAAACCATCTTGGTGGTTTGGCTCTTGGTTTGGTTAGTTTTGTTAGTAATTGGTTATCATTTTGACCAGGCTTAGCGATTATTAGTTTTGTGGTTATATTCTTTACAGAATCTTCCGTATATTCTTTTCGTGATATTTTTACCTTTGGTTTTCCAATATCTTCTTTTGGTTTTGGTCTCTGTTCCAAATTAGTTCCAAAATTAATCTCGTTTGGATCGTTGAACCACCAAAGACCGCTCGCGCTTACCTCGATCACAGGTGTCTCTTCTGGTGTTTCTTCTTTTCTTTTCTTGATCTTAATCCTTTTCCGGATTACCTTTTCCTCTTTGAATCGGACCTCATCCTTTTCATCCTTTGGCTCGAATTTGATTTCAGCAATGGAGATGGCTTCACCTAGAAAAGAAAACACCCTAGCCCTATACTCACCAATATCATCGTTTGTGATTTTTTTGATCTTCAATTTAGAATTAAATCCTTGGTTGATGATCGTACAATATTCATCATCTTCTTCGTTGATCAACTTTCCATTGTGATACCAAACAATGATCGGTTTCGGATTGCCAACATAATCCACTTCATACTCGAAATTCTCCTCGCCCAACTTGATGATCCGGTTCCGTAGAGTTTTGGTGAAATCCGGTGGTTCCAGCGTTGCATACACATCTTTCGGCTCTTCAGCATCTACAACCGGAACAGGAACAGGAATTATATCCTACGTTTTGGGGACCGGATTTCCATCGATTCGATTTACCTTTCACGCTGATTCTTCCTTTAATCTCTTTCCGGCCAAACTTATTCTCGGCCACGCATTTGATTTCACCTTCATCATCTTTGAATATTTCCAAGATGGTCAACTGTGACCAACCAATATCTTCGAGGTTTTTGATCTTAAAATACCTCGATTCTCGTATCAGTTTCTTATCATGATACCACTTTATTTTGGGAGTCGGATTTCCGGTAGCTTTACATTCTAGCGTTATGAAATTTCCTTCTTCAACTTTGTCGCTAAGATCAAAATCCTCGACAAAATTGGGCTCTTCGCCTGATCGTTAATCGGAAATTATAAAAATCAATTAACCACACAATCAATCCTCTAATTCTTCCTGCATTGCATGAATCCCATACCCTTGAGCGTAACATTGACCGATGATGACCGTACACCGCTTCTATTGATGGCACGGACCGTATATTTGCCCGAATCGAATTGTTCCACATTGTCTATTATCAAACGACTGGTAATGATTGTTCTCTCTTCAATCTCGATGATTTCTTCAACGATTCTAACATATTTAGATTGTTTGATTTTTCTTTTCTCATTAAACCAGTACACTTTTGGTTCCGGGCTACCCTCGATCACCACTTCCAATACAATTTGTTCGCCTTTCCGTACCGTTTGTGGTTTCAACGGTTTCAGAAATTTAGGTATCATATCTTTGTCTGTGATTTGATCTTGCTTAGCTGCTGCGGCGGCGGCGGCGGCTGGCTCTAATGCTGCGTCTGCGGTCGCACTTTTAACAATCCCTGAAACGATACAATTAGCAATCAGAAAAATGAAAACGGAAACGGAATGAGATTTTGATTTGCTTGAAAATTGTATCGAGTTTTCGAGATTTCGAGATTCTCGATTCTCGTTTAGATCTAAACTTGCTTAAGCATACTTTTTACAGTGACTTTATATCTTTTCTCGCATCTTCCAACTGTGTTCTCCGCGACCACTCGATATTCGCCTTCATCTTCCGGTGTAACTTGATTGATAATCAATGTACAAGATATTTCATCTTGTAATGTCTGAATGAATTTATTTCCAAAAATGAAAAAGGGTTAACAGAAAAATTTTAATAATTTTGAAAAACAATTGGTGCTTGTTTTTTTTTGTTTGTTTGAATTTTTGAATTGAATTTTATCAAAAAAAAACCGAGTATAATTTAAATGGCAGTATTTCTCTGAGAACTTATACCTGGACATCTCTTGATTGATAAATTTGTTGGCCATCCTTGTACCAGGTTACTTTGGGCGTGGGCGAACCGGACATTGCACAGGTAACATGTAATTGTGAATCTTCACTGCATTCAACATCGTTCACATTGGACAAGTTTGGCTTTTCCGTATCCGCTGGGTGGAAATAGTGGTCAGAAAAAAATATATCAAGGATTAGTATTTAAAAAATGGTTTGCCACCGACATGACGCCCACATGACGCCCCGATAATTCACACTTACACACAACTCGAAGTCTGGCGCTGGTGGAAACCTTTCCCATGGAACACCGGTAAACGCCTTCATCTTCGGTGAACGCTTCGTAGATGCGCAGTATGTGATTTTCGCCATCGGTGGTCATTCGAAAATATCTGGATTGTTTGATGATTTCTTCATCTTTGTACCAGACCACTTCTGTTCCGGGGGGAGGGGCGGAGCGGAACCGGAAACGGAAACATTTAAGAATTTTTAAGTTTGTCGCAATAAAGTGCAATTGTTTAATACAAACCTTGTGTACCGGATATCCGACATTTGAACACGGCCGATTGGCCTTCTTTCACCGTAACATCTTTTAGTTTTTCCAACACTTTTGGTTCAATCTCTTCTTTTGGTTTCTCCTCGCTAACGATCGTTTCTTCTACAATCACCTCGGCTATACACCGTGCTTCGCCCACATTGTTCATGGCCACACATTCGTATTGGCCAGAATCTTCAACGCTAGCGTCCAAAACCACCAATGTGTATTGATCTTCGTGTTCGACGATCCGATGCTTGTTGTCCTCTTGTATACGTGAACCATTCTTCATCCAAAACACGTTCAACGGTGCAGACCCGTTGATTTTGGCATTCAACGTTATGACCAATCCGGTTTTGGTTCGGATACATTGAATGGTCTTCGTAAAACTTGGCGGAACATTGTCGGTTTTTTTGCGTAGTTCTGAAACAAAAACCAAGTTAGCAAATGATCAACAAGTTCGGATTCTGACCCACCTTCCACAATCAAATTGGCCGAACATTTTGCTAAACCGCCATCATTTTTCAGCGCCACACTGAACACACCCGAATCCTCCAAGAACACTTCCTGTATGATCAATGTGGATTTGTATTCTTCTTCGATGATCTACAAGAAGAAGAAGAAGAAGAAAAGGTGAAATTTTCTGAATCCATTCACCGGATCTCACCTTGAAATCATCTGAACATTGTATTTCGAAATTTTCCCGATACCAAGTTATTTCCGGTCTTGGTTTACCGGAAAATTCACACTCAAATCTAGCCTCTTCACGTTCCACCACCCGACATGGTTTGATTTTTTTGATCAATCTTGGCCCGATGATCACCTCTTGTGGTTTCGATGGGAATTTTCTTTCGGCCGTCATCAATTTATGTTCTTGTTCCATGGTTTTCGTTTCTTTGATCTTTCTGGTAACCATTTCATCATCGCTCAGCTTCTCCTTCTGTACTTGTTTCTGTTGTTCGGTGATCACCTCTTTTCCATGGATCATGGTTTCCGGTGCACCGGTGAATGATGGCGGTTGATCGGATCTGGGTTTTGGTGATGATGAAACAATCTTGATCTTCCGGGGACCTTTTTCTTCGGCGGCGCTGGTGCTCGGTTTGGTGGTTTCATCCTTGCAATATGTTGCATCGGCTCCAACCGGTTTGTAGTCGATCAAATGTTCACGGATTTTGATCCGTTCACCATCCTCCGATTGTTCAGTGTACCATACTATTTCCTCTTTTTTATCGGTGATTCTTTCTTCGAAAATGTTCTCCGTTTCCAGTTCTTTTCTTTCTTTCTGGTACTTTTCCACCTTTTCATCGTAATAAGCTGTGCGGGAACAAAACAAAACAACACGGATTGATCGAATTGGTTCAATTGGTTGGAACAAGCCAAAAAACAGAAAAACTTACTTCTTGGAGAATGCTTCAAGATGGCTCGATAATCGGCATTCCTAGGTCGCACCTCAAGCGTGGTGGAAGCTTTCGCCTCACCACTAGCATTCTTAGCATGAATCTCGATGGTTCCCTGATCGTATTGCCGTGATTTAGGTATCTCCAAATGATGGATTCCATCATAACGGATCTTGTATCGTGATCCGTTGACCATCGGCTTACCGTTCAACAGCCATGTCACTCTTGGTTTAGGGAAACCAATGATACGACAAGAGAATCGGGCCACATCACCTTCCAACACTACCAATGGTTCAGGATTTTGGACAATGGTTGGCGGTATGATTTCCGGTTTTTCCTGTTCCTGTTCCAGTGTCTTTTTCGGTATGTACGGTTTGAATTTCATTTTGGGTTTCACTTCAACATGAGACAATATTTTATCCTCTCCTCTGGGGGATCGGGCCACACAACTATAAGTACCGGCATCTTCAACATCGGCCGAAATGATGTCCAACGATATGAAACCAAAATCATTGATTGTTTTATATCGATGACCGGAAATCAATGGTTCACCATTGTGGAACCATTCGATTTTCATTTCGCCATCACCAAACGGTTCGATTCGGCTTTCAAAATGTATATTCTCGCCTTCTTTGATCACAACATGTTTCTCCAATTGTCGGATGAATCTGGGAGCGGTCAACATTTTCGGATCAGTGGGCGCTATGACCGGTGATAATTGGCTATCGTAAATAATGATCTGATCGGATTTAACATTCAAATTGAACGCGAACGTATCGCTTCCTTGCTTGTTGGATGCAACACATTGATACGTTCCGGAATCCCGGTCGAACAACCAATCAACATCCAACACAACGAACCCGAAATCATTGATCGTATGAATACGAGAGCTGGTGATCAATGGTTTACCATTGAAAAACCATTCAATGGTCAGATCAGGATCTTCGGCCGGTTCCACACGGCATTCAATATGCAATGCATCGCCTTCCTTTTTCTGTATGCTTGGTTCAATCTTACCATGGAACCTGGGCGGTGGATATTCCGGTTCTTGATCCTGCGGTTTCTTCGGGACTTGGCCGAATTTTCGGTCCATCATCTGCACTGTTTTGCAATGTTCATCAGGTAGCTGTGTGTCCAAGATTATCGTTTTGGATTTTTCAATATTCACTTGGCTCTTGATCGAATCTCGGCCATATTGATTGGTGGCCACACATTCATACACGCCGGAATCTCTGGCGTAGGATTCGATGATTTCCAGAACAACATAACCAAAATCGCTGATGGTTCGGAAACGTGAACCGGTGGTGAATGGTTTTCCATTCAAAAACCATTCAACTTTCATGTTTGGATCGCCCACCGGTATTAGCCGGGATTCCAAGTGAATGAAATCATGTTCTTTCATGTTCAAGTCGGGTAATTGTTCCAAAAACTGTGGTTTCTGCTGCAACGAACTGTTGAATATATGATCCGGATCGAACGTGGACGTATGCTGAAGAATTTGGCTCTCGTAAATAATATTCAAACTATCCTGGCAAGTGATACGGCTGGACAGAACTGCTTCCCCAACATTGTTGGTCGCTCTGACCGTATACAGGCCACTGTCTTCCGGGCAAACAGGGCTGATTTCCAAAATGACAAAACCAAACTCGGTTATCGTACGGATCCGATTGCTGGCCCTCAACGGGACATTATCCTTGAACCATTCCACCACCAACGACGGGTCGGAGAACGGCGTAACACGTGTTTCCAAGTGAACACAATCTCCTTCTTTCAGGTTGGTCTTATCACCCAATGGTGATTCGAATTGTGGTGCACCAAACACCGATTGTTGTTCCAAAATGATCTGATGTCTTTCACTGAGAACATGATCGATGTAATTCAAACTTTCCATTGTTTCCTCTCCAACCAATGGTCGAGTGATGATGGTTTCTTTAGCTGGAAAAACGGGAAAAGGAAAAGGAAACCAAGGAAAAATTTCAACTTCTGGTTCCGGCGAAAAATTCAAGATCTACCTTGACAAATGATGGTGGTTTTGATCGAATCCGATCCATAAGGATTGGTGGCAACAATCTCGTACTCGCCACTATCCTCTTCATAACAATAGACAATGTCCAATATTACGTAGCCAAATTCATTGATCGTCTGGAATCGTTCGCTGGCAATCAATGGTTGCCCGTTGCGAAGCCATTCGATCTGTACGGATCCATCGTATGGGGAATATTCGCTCTCCAAATGAACACTTTGGCCCTCGACCACATGGATTTGTTCCACCAATTTTTTCGTGAATTTCGGCGGCAACGTCGATGGTGGCTGCTCTTGTTTAGGCCGTCTGGTTGGTTGTTCCATTCTCGGTGGTTCATACAATGGACTCTGATCAATGTTGGTGGTTTGCTGACAATCCAAATTGAATTTACAAGTGTCTATGCCGAATCGGTTTGTCGCCACAAGCAAATATTCGCCAGAATCTTTTGGTTCAACATGTGATATATCCAAAACCACGTAGCCAAAATCATTGGTGGTCTTGATCCTTGAACTTTGTTGCAATGGTTTACCATTGTGGAACCATTCCAATTGAATATCGTTGGGCATAACCGTGGTCTCCACATGGATGCTTTCACCTTCCACCACTTTGATATCATTCTCCAATGGTTGTCCAAATTTAGGCTTAACCTGTTGCTCAGTTTGGATCGTTTGGACCATAAAATTTTGCTGCGAGAAACCTTTATCATTTTTGGCCACACAAATATAAACACCTTGATCATCCACGCTGAAATCGTTGATCTCCAGGATGGCGATGCCGAATCCGAAAAATGTGTTGATCCTGTTGCTTATTTTCAATACGGTTTCATTATGGAACCAATCAATTTGCATGGAAGAATCATTGAATGGATCCACTTTAACCTCAATATGCAAAGTGTCTCCTTCGTTCAGATAGATTTCCGGTTCGGTCAGCGGTATGATCGATGGTAGCTCGTGTATCTCTTCACGTTTCTCTTCCAAGAAAATAGACTCTCTAACAATATTTGACGATGGTTCGACAAAAACCTGTGTGGTTGTGTTGGCTTCTCCTCTTGGATTCGATGCGCTAAAGAGAATCCGGAACATTGTGGAACATTTAGATTTTAGTGTTCCAATTCAGAATTCAGACAAAGAATATACGTACCGACACTTGTAGATTCCGGAATCTTTTGGTTCGGATTTTTTAATATGCAACCGGACGTTACCAAAATCATCGACCAGATCAATTCTTGAAGAGCTGGTCAACGGTAAACCATTCACGAACCATTCGACTTTGGTTTCCGGATCATTGAGTGGCTGAAATTGACATTCCAGAACAACATCATCACCCTCTTTCACCTGGCATTGTTGGGACAGTGGTTTGATGAATTTCGGGGCAGGCATTTCCGGTTGTTGTTGTTGCTGCTGTTGGACAAACGCTGTTTTTGGTTGGAATTTTCCTTTTTCCATCTTTTCAATGGTTTTCAACCCTTTCAAAGCTCCTGGATAGGTGGGAGCCAAATCCACCTGTTGCATTGGATGCACATTCAACGAAGCGGTGGTGGTGGATTCACCAAGGTTATTGGCCACTTTGACCGAATACAATCCGGCATCTTCGATTTTCACCGTATCAATTTCGATCCGTACATAACCGAATTCGTGTGTGACCAGTATACGATTTCCGGCTTTTATTTCGGCACCATTGTGCAAAACGGTGAATTCCAATGTTGGATCGTTTGCCGGCAAAACCGTACACTCAAATGTTACATTCTGTCCTTCGTTCAGTTCAACATTTTGAATATGATTGGTAAAATGTGGTATGATCTGTTGCGGTTGCATTTCCGGTAATGGCCGCTGTTGTTTCACATGCAATTGAGCGGTGGCTTTTTGCCTTGGATGCGATGGCATTCTCTCCAGTGTTTCAATCGACTGAAGTGTTTGCGGATAATAGGAAGAGGTATCTATCCGGACCATATCATCCACTTTGACCGTACAGGATGTAGTAGCTTCACCATACTCGTTGACGGCTCTACAAGTGTAAACACCAGAATCTTCACTTTTGGCGTGGTTGATTTCCAATGTGACCACACCGAAATCATATTGGGTGGTGATACGTGAACCAAGCACCAATGATCGGCCATTCTTGTACCATTCAATAACTAATTTTTCATCATCTCTAGGCTCCACCAATGTTTCCAAACGAATATAATCACCATCTTTGGCATCGTTCACGCTGTTCAAATGTTTCACGAATTTGGGCGCCTCATATTGTGTCTCTCTGATCGGAACATGATGTCGTTTGGTTTTCTCCAAATACTTGATCTGCTCATAAGATCCTTGATGTTGGCTTCTGGTGTCCACGGTGGGAAAAGTGTCCACACGCAGATTATGCGATGAAATGGCCTCACCATAATTGTTGGCCACTTTTAGCATGTAAACACCGCTATCTTCTTCTTTGGCCTGAGCGATCTCCAAAAAGACATACCCGAAATCATGCGATGTCCCGATTCTGGAGCTTGGCGTGATCTCTTTGCCATTCTTGTACCAAGTGTAGGTCATATCCGGATCATTCACAGGGGTGATCTGACATTCCAGCGCGACACGATCATTTTCGTTCACTTTGTTAGGGCCACAAATCGGCACAATAAAGTTTGGTTTCTCTCCACGACCGGCGATTTCCGGATGTCCGGTTCTGGTCCATCTACCTTGTTCCAAATATTGAATGGTTTTCAATGATTCAACATTGGTCGTATCCGTAATGATGGTTTGTTCGGTTCGAACCTCCAACACGCACAATGTATGCGCTTCACCATTATCATTGGTCGCTTTGACCATATAGGTTCCGGAATCTTTCTCATCCACTTTGTGTATGTCCAACGATATGAATCCAAAATCATTGATATGGTGATACCTGTTGCCGATTTGTAGTGGTTGATTATTCTTGTACCATTCCACTGTCAATGATGGATCGTTCACCGGTATCAAACGACATTCCAGATGTGCGTTGGAGCCTTCTTTCAAATTATAGATATTATGCAATGGTTGCGTGAAAATCGGTTTCTGTTGAGTTCGTTCTTCCGCCTCGGAACGAGGATGGCTTGGTCCTCTTTCCAGAACGGACAATTTTTTCAACGTATCCTCCTCATACATTGTATCCGTTTGAATGGATTTGATTGGTTGTACTTCGATCTGTATCGAATCTTCAATCTGCCCAGAACGATTGGAAATCTTGAAACGATACACACCAGAATCTTCAGGATTCACCGAATGAATATCCAATGCAATGTAGCCAAACTCGCACATGGTTCGGAATCTGGATCCGGTCTTCAATGGTTGACCATTGTGAAGGATTTCCACAATCATATCCGGATCATTGATTGGTTCAACTTGACATTCCAAGTGTGCACGTTGACTTTCGATCAGTTTGGTGGTGCCACGAAGTCTGGAAACAAATCGTGGTGGAGCGGTTACGAACAGTTCCTGTTCGGATCTGGTCCGGCGAACGTGTTTCTCCAACATTTGTATCTTTTCCAATCCTTGTGGATGGATACTGTCGTAGACGATTTTCTGCTTCTCCGTAACATTGATGTTGGTCGAGGAAACCGCTTCTCCGGCATCGTTTGTAATCCTCACCGAATAGGTTCCAGCATCCTCCGGATACATGTACAATATCCGCAATGCAATATAGCCAAATTCATTGATCAACACATAACGATGTCCGATTTTGATTGGTACACCATTGTGATACCATTGTACCGACATTGTTGGATCATTGATCGGTTGAACGGTACATTCCAAACACACGGAATCACCTTCGTTCAAATCATAGCGCGACTTTAATTTTTTCGTTATAACCGGTGGGCTTGTTTGAAAAACGCTCTGGACATCTCGTTTCACGGTAACATGTTCAATTTGACGGATTTTCTCCAAACTCTGATCATGGATGGTAGACGTGTCGATGATCTTTTTGGCATGAACCTGGACATTGCTGGCGATACTATCCTGGCCCAGATCATTGGTTGCTCTGCATTCATAAACGCCACTGTCCTCCGGGTAAGCGTACAATATTTGCAACAAAACATAACCAAAATCATGTATGGTCTTGAAACGATGGCCGATTTTCAACAATTCACCATTGAAATACCATTCAACCTTCATGGAAGGATCGTTGACCGGCGTCAAAGTGCTCTCCAAATGCAGTGGTTCACCTTCGTTCAGTTGAAAATCTCTCAATTTGGAACCGAACCTTGGTTGATCGATTATTACATAATCTTCATCTTCGATTTTCTTCTTTTTGTGTGCTCTTTCCAAAATTTGAATCTTGTCCAAACTGCTGGCCTGGATGGATTGTCTCAATATACTGTCCTGTCCGATCACATTCAGATGGATGATTCCTTCGACCGATCCAAGATGATTGGAAACTCGTAGCCGATATTCACCAGAATCTTCCGGCGTAACATTGATTATGTCCAAGGTGATGAAGCCAAAATCAAACAATGTTCGGTAACGGCTGCCCACCGGTAATGGTTTACCATTATGGAACCATTCCACCACCATTGTTCCATCTCGGGATGGTTCCACGACGCATTGAAAATGTGCAGTTGCCGATTCTTCCAGATTGGTGGTACCTTTCAATGGATGCACGAAATACGGTCTACATTGGCCGGTCAAATCATCTTCGAATTCTTTGCGTTTGAACGTTTTCGTTTCCAGCGCGGAGAATTTCTCCAACGATCCCGGGAAATAAACATCATCCTCAATGGTCTTGGTGCCATGGACATTGAGCACGGCGGAAATGATCGCCTCTCCGTTCAGATTCTGCGCCCGGCATGTGTAGGTTCCCGAATCGCGTGGTGTTAGTTCTTTGATGTCCAACGCAACATAGCCAAAATCGAACATTCGTGATATACGAGAGCTAGGCTGCAATGGTCGACCATTCAAGTACCATTCAATGGTAAGGTTTTCATCTCCAACCGGAACCAAACGTGTTTCAAAATGAGCACGTTCATTTTCAAATTTGGACAGGTCTTTCAATGGTTGTAGAAATTTCGGTGATTCTTTAACGCTGGTTTCCGGTTCGCGTCTATAATCTCTACGAGATTCCAACCGGCGAATGCTTTCCAAACTCATCTCGTTCATGGTTCTGGTGTCCAAACTGGCCGTTGGAAAACATTGCAATGAACACGATGTGGTTGCTTCGCCATACTTGTTGCTCGCTTTCAATGTGTAGACGCCGGTATCTTCCGGATACACGTATAGGATGTCCAAACGAACGTAGCCAAAATCGCAAATCTCCACAAACCGAGAACCTTTGCGCAGTGGTTCACCATCTTTGAACCACTGTACGCACAGATCTGGATCATCCGACGGTCGTACATAGCATTCAAAATGGACTTTTTCACCTTCGATCGCTTGAATATCTTTCAGATTATGTTTTATGCTCGGTGCTTGCTGTTGATATGGTTCCATCTCTACCGATTCTCTTCGTTTTGGCCTAATCGGTTCATGGAACGATGTTTCCGTTTCCAGATTCTCCTCATAGCATTGTATGTAGGCCGACATTTCATCGAATCCTTGTTGGTTGGATATCCTACAGGTGTACGTGCCAGAATCCAATGGTTGTGTTTTCAATATTTTCAGTACAACATAGCCAAAATGATAATATGGTTGAAAACGATTCCCGACTGTAAGTGGTTTCCCCTCGAAAAACCAATCAATAACCAAGTTTGGATCCAATGCCGGCTCAATACGAGCTTCCAGACAAGCGGTTTTATTCTCCGGAACCGTTACATTGTTGAACTTGGTCACAAATCGTGGTTTCTGTTTGAATTCCGGTTGTTCATCATAAATGTCTTTGAATTTTTTCTCGCTGCTAATCACTTCATAACGATCGAACGATGATGTTGTATCGAACCATTCTTCTTTGACTTGTGGCACCAATCTTTCTTCGGTTGTGGTTGGTTGTGGCGCAGCCATAAACGATTCTTGCATCGAATCGGTAATTCGGACAATTTGAGCATACGCCGAAGAATATGCTTGGCCGTATTGATTGTGTGCCAGAACAGTGTATTCACCACCATCCTCGATGGTCACCGAGCGGATCATCATGGAAACGCAGCCAAAATCGAATTTCGTTTGATGTCTGGGCGTCATCATCAATGGCCTTTGATTATGGAACCATTCGATTGATAGATTTGGATCATTGACTGGTTCCACAAATGCTTCCATGTACAAATTTTCACCTTCACCATACACCAATGGTGGTATTTGTAATGGTATCCGAAATATGGGCACCATGCCCACTTTTGCAGGGCTTGGGGCCCGTACCGGAGCCTGCGGTGGGCGTACAGGTTTCACCGTGGTCGTTCTAGTTGTCGTTGTTTGCTGTTGTTGTATTTCCGTGGATTTTTTCATCCACGATTCGTCCCCAGGCACCATGGTGGTGGTCTCCGATGGTGGTGGTGGTTGTGGTGGCCGAGTTGGTAGTGCCACTTGTTGCACTGGAGTCGGTGCTTGTGGTTGAAATGTTGGTGGTGGTGGTTGAACAGAAGGTTGAATAGGAGGTGGTGGTGCAGGTCGGATTTTGATCTCGCCTATCGTTTCACAAGTTCCGGCTTGATTTTTGGCCACACATTTATAAGCACCAGAATCTTTAATGGAAAATTCTTTGATACAAATCGAAACGAAACCACGATTGAACAGCACATTGATTTTGGGCGATGGTGAGATCAATTGATTATTCTTGAACAAACCAATCTCCATGCTTGGATCACAACCAGGCTCCACGAATGCTTCCAAACGTGCCGTACTACCATCATCGGTTTCGGTCATATTCTGAAAGTGTTTCTTGAAATATGGTTTTTGAAATTGAAATTCTGCCTGCGATTGATATATTTGTTCCTCTTTGGTGTGCTTCCTAATCTTGGTGGTGGTGGTGGTGGTTTGAATCGTTTGATCATCCTCATGATCATCTTCGGTCGGTTGTGGATGTTTACGTTGATCCACCACTTGTTTGGGCATCATTTCTTTGGGATCGATTTTCACCGAAGATGTCGATGTTGCTTCATTGACCAGATTGGTCGCCTTGACCATATACACACCGAAATCGGTTCTTTGCATGTTGGTGATCACCAATGAAATGTTGCCAAAATTAAATTTGGAACTGACCCGTTCGTTGGATACCAATGGTTGACCATTGAAAAACCATTCAATACGCATATTTGGATCATTGACCGGTGTGATTTGAGCCTGAAACACAACATTACCACCTTCGGTGGTGATCATTTGTGATTGTAATGGTTTCACAAAATGCGGCGCAATCTTCGTATACGTTTCTTCCACTTCCTTTTTGTATTTATAAAATTCTGAATCTTCTTCTTGTTCATATTTTTGTCGATATTCTTCATCATCTTCGATTCTGGACGGTGGTTGTTTTGGTGGCTCTTCGGCTTTTGCTGGTGGTGGTTGCTTTTGTTTGGCTGGAATCGTCGCAGCGGTCACCTGTTGCGCTTGTTTCGGCTGTGTTGGTGTTGGAGCACTTGGTTCCACATCCACACATTTCAACGTTGCACTGGTGATGGCTTCACCATATTGGTTGGTCACTTTACAGGTGATAATTCCGGATTCTTCTGGTTGAACATTTAGGATGGTCAATGCAATATAACCATATTTATCGGTAATTATAAATCTATCACTGCTTTCGATTAATTGATCATTGAGAAACCATTCAATCTTTAAATCAGCATAGTTTGATGCCTTCAAATATGCTTCAAAATGAGCAGTGTTACCTTTCATCAGGCTAACATCTCTCAAGTGGGTGGCAAATATTGGTTTGGTTTTCTGATCTTCATACGTTATGAAATCCGATTGATCGGCCGGTATCTCTTCATAATACCGCTGCACATGTTTCAAATGAACCGTTTCGAATTGTTCTGGTTCTGGTTCGAATTTACGATGCGTTTTCGGTATGACCAACTTGACCGGCTGCCCCTGGGGCATGGGCCTCGATGATTCCACCGTCAATCGAGCTCTGACCACGGTTGTACCGGCTTGATTCTGTGACGTACACTGATACCAACCAGAATCTTTTGATTGGACATTGTTCAAGTATAAAGAAGATGAGGATTCTTCGGATTTGATCTCGATGTTTGGCGGATTCGGTTCTATTTGCATACCATCCTTTTGCCAGGTTAGTATGGGCGGTGGTGCACCTACTGCTCGGCAAAAGAACACCACCGATTCGCCAGCTTTGGCCACGGTGTTCTGGAAACGTTCCACAAACTTTGGCGCTATGGTTGGCTCTTTTTCGTGCACCAACAATCGAACGGTGAACGATGCTTGGCCGCTTTGATTGCTGGCCACACATTTATAAGTGCCCGAATCTTGTACATCGGCGCCCATTATCAACAATGCATGACTTCCTTCTTCGTTGACCACAATTTTAAAATGTTCACAATCATAGATTTGTTTGCCATCTTTGAACCAAGTGATTTCCGGTTCCGGTCGGCCCATAACTCTTAGCTCGAAGCGTACAATTTGATTCTCCATTGCTTCCATATCATGCGGTATCAGATAGAAATTCGGTTTAATACCACTGGTTGTTGGCAATCCTGGTTCGGCCGAACCGGTTCTGGTCATACTTCTGGTTGTTCGTTGTTGTTGTATCACTGTGGTAGTTGTGCTGGTAGTGGTGGTGGCGGCTGATCTTGGTGGTTGTCCAACGGTTGTGGCCGCGGGGGGAACGGTGATAATATCTTCGTAAATATAATGCACTTTAACGTTGATCGAGAACGTGGCCGATCCAAGTGGATTCTCGGCTAACAGCGTATAGCTGGCCGCATCTTCGGCCAACAACATATGGATGTGCAAACAAGCCACACCATTCTCGTAGGTTATTCGGCATTTTTGTGTTGGCAACAATGGTTCACCATTTTTGAACCAATAAATTTTCGGCATCGGATTACCGGAAACTTTCACCTGAAATGTAAGATCATCACCTTCATAGCAGAATACATCTTTTGGTTTTTGAACAATTTCCGGTGCAGCAGGTGGTTCCTGGGGATTCGATTTGTAATCACCTTTGTTGAATTCATACACGGTGGTGAATGATTCACATTTGGATTTCCGGAATTCGGCTTTATTCAATAATTCATATTCGAATTTCTCGCAATCGAACGATGATTGCTGTGGAAAACGACAACAACAAGAGAATCATCATCAATCAGATCCTGGTTGAATTCGTTTGGCTTACCATATCAATTTGGCTGGACAATCGTCTCAATTGAAAATCGTGCAATTCTTTGAAAGAATCAAACTTCCGGGATGCCAATTCTTTGGCACCCTTCTTGATCACCGCTATAATTGATGATTCGCCGGCAACATTGGTTGCGATGCAAATATATTCACCATCATCGTTAACTTTGAAATCTTTTATGGTTAATGTATGTATTCCGGTCAGCGGGTTATTCGCAATGTTATATCTAGGATTTCCGGTAATATCAATCAATTAATCAATCAATCAATCGATGAATTCAATCCCCCCCACCAATGCTTACTTGTTAGTATGATCCAGCATATAACCATGGCGCACCCAACGAATGGTCGGGGCCGGATTGGCCATGATCTTGCATTTGAGCACAACATCATCACCTTCGTGGATATTTTCGATTTCCGGTGGTCGCTCAAATACGGGCGCCGAATAGGGCCTACGAATACGATCATGATTAAGTTTAATCAAGTTTTAATTAATAATTCCAATCACTAATTCCCCCTCAACGATCCACCAATTGAGTTTCCAATTTTGAATCCTGAATTCCGGATTCTGGATTCCGGATGTCTGTCTGTCTGTCTTTCTGTTTGGAATTTTTTGGCGGACGCATTCTGCTGACAGTGTCTAATGATTTATCATCACCATCATCATAATAATTCTTTGATTGCATTGAGAATGGTGCAATCTAATAGAAGTGCGAGGAAGCAAATATTTTGTAGCCGAATACAGAAGAATGTAGACACCGTCTGCTCTGCTCTCCTCTTAACCTTCTATTTTAGGATCTTGGTTATGTGCGTGCGTGCAAGTTTGCCATAGTAAAACCATATAAACTATGGCAGAATCATCAGAATAGGATCCGAGAACGAACGAACGAACGAACGAAAAAAACAACAAATACCATCAAGCAGAAAGGATGCGACAAACGTTTGGCTGCGAAATTCTGGATGTTTCCCTCGTCTATATATTTTGTTTTTTTTCATTTCAATTCAAATGATTTAATTTCAGAAAACAAAACGAGCTCGGACTATTTATAGAAAATGATTTGAAGTTTGCCTTGATATTTTATTAGGCGCACATTTTGGATGCTCTCCACTCTTTTTCTGCCGATTCTAATAATTTGGCAATCGCCACACACACAGAATGGAAGGCATTTTGGAAATAATTGTGTTAATGGGTTGAATTTCGAAGCACTGTTCGCTCTGTAAAGAGTTTTGGTGGCGATGATAATAATCGCCAATCCAACCTTGGTCTTGGATCGTAGTGATAGGATTGAAATCATCATGCAAATCAGGCTTACGTTTCAGAGTGCTTGTCCATGATTTTTTTAGAGAATTTTTTTTCGGTTATTTCAATGACGATGATGATGATGATGATGATGGCGGGACCGAATTAGTAGTCGATCCGGTAACACACCCGTAACACACCCACCCAATGACAAAAGGGATGAAAACAAGTTGACGGAAAATTTGTAAATCAAACAGAATCAACAAGAATAAATATTTTCAAACAAATAAATAATTAAATAATAATGATGCCAAATAGCCAGAATAAGACGACGATGGTTAGGATGGCGGTGATGATGATGATGATGATGATCTGAAACTAAAGGCTGGACAAAGCGGCTCAACAAGGGTTTTTTCGTAGTGGGGTTTGTGTTTCGAATTGTTCAATCAGAAAAATAAATCAATCAAATCGATTCCAAAGAACAATATTTTAAAATATAATATTGAAAATCAATGATTGATCGTTTTCGTATTCGATTCATGATGCGGTTTGGTTTTGGTTTAACAAATGCGACGGCAACAACAAACACACGATCATTGTCGTCCGAAAGGATTTTATTCGCTCGAAGTTTCGATGTTTTGCCGTTTTGAAAAAATATTGTCGGTTCAGAATATGATGAACAAGAGCAAGCTTTAGTGGTTTGAATAAGCCGAATTTCGAAGGGGAAAAATTCAGAAGAATCGGAGTTTACCACTCATCCATCCATTCGTTACATCCTTTTCGTCAAGAATCGAGAAATGGGTGAAAAGTATGCTCAAAATAGAAGAAGATTTTTTTGAATAATAATCCTCGCGTTTTATTCGCTTTCGGCTTCTGGTTGGCGCACATCTTTTTCCAAGCTTTAGCTTGTCTTGAACATTCCAATTTTTCATTCGGCTTGTAATAGAATGTTAAGGATTTTTTTAGGTTATGCACACATCAAGAAGACAAACGAAACGCAAACAAAAAATGAAAGCAACAGGCAACACAACAACCACAAGAAGTATGAAGTACATTTGGCTATATAGAATTTAGAAGCCACCTCTCAGATTCCGGTTGTGGATTCTGTTGGGAAACAAATAAGAAAACAAGGAAATGTCGCTTCTTCTAGATTTTGCTAAATTTTTTTTCGCGCCAAATTTTTTGAATTCAAAATTTGAAATTTCAAAATGTTCGCACAGTGACTGCGCCCCACAACGAATTCTGTATAAATCACGATTTCATCCCAAGATGGCAGCACTTCTGAAAAATTTTATTCATTCAACTTTTCATGTCTGAATAATCGCTTTGTTCGATGATTTTCCGCACACTGTTCTGAGGTTCGATTCGTTTGTTTGAAAGATGATGATGATCAAGAAGATGCATGCGATTCGATCCAATTTTTATTCTCCCTGAAATGTAACCTAAATTCTGAAGATGAAGAATACGAATAAACTAGAATTTTTCAAATTATTTTTGTTTTGTTTTTGCTTTCGTTTGCCATTTCTACCCAAACTGTTTGTGGGTAGTCGATGGAAATAGTGGGTATTTTTTTGGTGTGGGCAAAAGAAATCACCACCAAGCGGCATAATATAACCTACACGTCATTCTGACAATGTGTCTGGTTTTCTCTGGTGTAGTTTTCGATTGAATGACAACTGAACCATTGTTTCAATTATCATCTTTACCATTACAATAACCTCGTTCAGCTTCAAATTGTTTTTTATAATCAACCAAAAAACAACATCATCTTCATCTATTTTTGAAACGTTTCAGAATCAAATCAAATCAAATCGATTCGATTCCGGCTAATCGACAATTTTTGTATGTTTGTGTGATTTGTTGATTGGATTTTGTTCCTGAAACGATTGAATGAATTCACATTGGTGCAATAATTATCATTGAATCCTCTTCACCACCACCAACATGAATATATTTCGATTAACCGGCGATCTTGCTCACTTGACGGCCATCATAATATTGTTGGTGAAAATATGGAAAACACGATCCTGTTCAGGTAGGCAAAATAGATAGGAGCTTAAATCAAGCTGAAGTTTTAATCGGTTTTTTTGTTGTTGTTGTTCATCAATATTCCCAGGCATCTCCGGAAAAAGTCAAATATTGTTCAGCATTGTTTACATCACACGTTATTTAGATTTATTCACCAATTATGTTTCACTGTATAACACCACTATGAAGGTAAACAGTGTTTGTGGTAATTAATCATTTGATTGGCTGACATGATGTTTTTTTGAATTTCTCAAAATAGCTCGTATTCGTAGCTTCGTCTCTTGCCACCGTTTATTTGATTTATTTTAAGTTCAAAGCCACCTATGACCGGAATCATGATACATTCCGCATTGAATTTCTGATTGCTCCATCAATCATCTTAGCTTTACTGATCCGTCATGAATTTACCGTAATGGAGGTATTTGCATTATTATTATTATCATCATCGGTTCAACCAAAATTATCTTTATTAATGGACTGTTTTTGTTTGGCGGTTCCGCCAGGTTTTATGGACATTTTCCATCTACTTGGAAGCGGTAGCTATATTGCCACAATTATTTTTGGTATCCAAAACCGGCGAAGCTGAAACAATTACATCCCATTATCTATTTGCTCTTGGTTCATATCGTGCTTTATATCTGTTGAATTGGATTTGGCGTTATTATTTTGAACAATTTGTCGATTGGATTGCCATCGTTGCCGGTATAGTTCAAACGGTTCTCTATTGTGACTTTTTCTACCTGTACGTTACACGTGGTAAGTATTTCGATTTTTCCAGTGGATTTCCATACACATAATAAAATCAATTTCTTCAACCGACTAATCACCAATTTTCTTCCCCTTTGAAACATAGTGCTAAATGGCCGCAAACTAAGGCTACCAGCTTGAAGGAATTTTTTGGAAAAGAGTATAAAACAACCACCGCCACCATCATAAAGCATCAATCAAACAAACAAGCAGGTCTTGCCGGACACTAATGTGAGCTAAAAAGGTATGATGATGATGTGCTTAACATTCGAACAGCAAAACAAAACAAAACACGGATCTATGATGCTGAGAAAAAATTTTGTCTATAAATTCTAAACAAGCGGAAAGAGAAGATCAAAGCTCAGATCATTATATTTTTTTTATAAATATTTTAAATTATATTTTAAATTTAATACCAAATAATTAATAAACATCAAAGGTAAAAAAGAGAAAAGTGGTAAGTTATTGTGGTGGTGGTGGTTATTATCATCAATTTTAAACGAACAAAAATCGGATTAGAATACCATGTTGTTCTGTTAATATTTTGCAATGCAGTAGGCAAAGATTGATTTTGAATATCTTTAATGATAATGTTTTATAATCATAAGTATTTTTGATACAGAGAGAGATGTTCGTAGCAGTTCAATTCGATTGCATATGTGTGTTACACTGTACATACATGGAAGAGCACGGGAATGGGAAACAAAGGAATACTCTTCACATAAGTCGTACATCTCAAAAGGGAGAGGGGTCCAACATGATCATTTTTCCTCCAACAT
>JAOZJS010000465.1:0-32606 GCA_025882695.1 Amerodectes protonotaria | reverse complement strand
CCGTGTTTGCCTACTTTTTTGAGAAATTGAGATTCTCATGAGTGCAAAAATGAGCATATTCAAATGAGTGCAAATTCCTA
This sequence comes from Amerodectes protonotaria, assembly GCA_025882695.1. NCBI lineage: Eukaryota > Metazoa > Arthropoda > Arachnida > Sarcoptiformes > Proctophyllodidae > Amerodectes > Amerodectes protonotaria. The sequence goes on along the minus strand of JAOZJS010000465.1, from coordinate 32,526 downwards.
TGGAGGTGAGAAAAGCTTTCTGCACCTGGGTTCTTCTACTGTTTATAGTGTATTTTACAATGAACCAATCAGAGAGACGGATACGCCTTCTTCTGCTGTTTCTGGAGAAATGCTTGATGGGGCGCTGGTTGCTCACCTCTGATCATGGCCACCACCGTTACCCGATTTTAAAAATGCGTGTGTGTGTGTGTGTGCGTTGCCCGAGAAACAAAAAACGAGAAAAATTCTTCATGACAGTTTTCCAGTGGGCGTCAGCATGGTAAGATGCTTGACCATCACTCTCTCTCTCTCTCTCTCTCGCTCTCGCGCTAGTTTGTTCGGTATCCGAATTTGTCGAAAGTCCGAGACGAATATAAATTTATCGGGTTAAATCGGCCTTTCTTTTGGATAAACTCTCTCTCGCTCTCTCTCTCTCTGGGATATCTTCAATCTTTATTCGTTTTTAAATATGGTCAAATGTTTATCATTTTGAAATTGTTTTTTTTTGTTCGCTCTGCTCCAACCGAAAGTATTAGACGCGCAACACACCGTACGCAAACACTTAAAGATTAAGGATCTTTTTGAGGATTTTTTCAAGAGTGGTGATGATGGCTGCCACTGCTGCTGCTTCTGGTGTGTGTGTGTGTGTGTGTGTTGGCGTATGGATGGATGGATGGATGGTTTGACCACCAGAGTTTTTCGGGACACACACCACCACACCGCACCATTGGCTTTTCGGCTCATCCGCCCCAAAATGAACGAGCACAGCAAAAATAAGAAAAAGAAGAAGAAGAAGAAGATCAAAAACATCACCGTTAACCACTGTTGGCCGCCATGTTTGTTCATCAAACTTTGCTGGCTAGCTCAGTTCGGGCTTCTTCTTAATTTGGATCCCAAAATGAAAAAGAAAGATTATAAAATAAAAATAAAAGCTTTCGGCTTCTACCAAAATGAATTTAGTTAGCGTTTTCAAGTTTTGCCAGCAGCCGCATCAGTTTTTTTTCGGATGCTGCTCTGCTTTTATTTATTTATTTTATTTATTTATATAACTTAAAATATATTATTTTTACTGTCCCGAAAAACAAAAAACAAAAACCAAAAAAATCAATGCTTCACCGGTAGCATCACAGCTTCAAGTGTCAAGTTGGCGATATCCGCCATTCGCCGATGATGTTGGAACAACAAGAAGAATCGCGCCACGCGTTTCAGTCTATTCGGATCCGCATCTTCCGTTGAATCATTCAACTTGAATGTGTTAGCGCGTCGAAGTTTTCTCTGGTCATTTTTTTTTTGGTTGGAAGTGCACGACTTTTTTCTTGATTTTTCTTTTTCTTGCTCGCAACCTAACAAGCGTGGTAAGCTTTAGCGATGGATCCAGCGGCAACAGCAATATCCACAACAAAATAGTAACGGCATTTAATTGGTTATGATTGGCAAATCTTTCTAGCGCCAGCGAGCGAACGCGGGAGAGAAAACTAAGAAAAATCGGTAAAACCGAGCCGGTTATTTTTAGAAACTTACAAGCGAAAAAACAGCAACAAGAAGAACCGCACTAGCTGGCTGACTCCATCATATTTTATGGCTTCCCAACCAGAAGGTCTTTCTCTCTCTATCTCTCTCTCTCTCGCTATATCACTCCGACTCTGTCCTCCGGCTTCAGGGGGATAATCCGTATGGCATTCGTCGTTTTATAATTGAATGCCTGTTGAATGGCGGCGGCTGCACATTGCGGTTAGGCTGGCGTGTGTGTATGTGCCTTCGATTCGACAAATCGTAATTTATTATCCAAAGTGTCAATTATAAATTGAAATGAAGTCTTGTTTTTTTTGCTTTGGTTGCTTTTTGGTTGCTTTGCTTGTTGCTTCAGAACTTCAGATAAAAAGACTTCAGACAGAAAGATCTTTTGGGAGAGTGCGGCGGTATTTTACTGGCAAACCAAACCAAACTAAAAAACAGCAGCAGCAGCAACAAGAAAAATTTACCCTTTTGGAAAGCGAAAAAAAAATTTTTGTTTTATTATTTTACTTTTTCTTTTTGTTTTTTTTTTCAAATTTCATTTCATATTGCGAAAGTACACACATTCACTCACACACTACACACTACACACACGCACATCTCGAAATCAAATTCCAACAGGTAGCCTATACCTGAGGTAGCTTGGTCGAGAGCCTAGGATCAGTGGTGCAACGGTGTTAAATATTGCAAACGAGACGACCTCTTTTTTGCGGTTGAATATTTATATTTTTTGTTTTTCTTCAAAAATATATTTCGCGAAGATTTTCGCTTGGAAACCTCAACCAACCGACCAAACAAACACACAGACAATCATCATCATTATCATTATCATTAATGGCTGCATTATATAATATTATATAATAGCAACAATAATTTCTGGCGGCCGCATGTTCACCTGCTGCTGCCGCTGCTGCTGCGGCAGGTTGTCCGTGGTTGGTTGCTTGGTTCAAGTTAATTGATCACCAGAGCAAAAACAACAACAACAACAACGAAAAACAAATTCAAATTGCAAATTAGCTAGCTAGCCTCCTATCCCCAGCTCTCTCTCTCTTTTTTTGTTGCACTGGAAACCGCATCAGTAGCAATAACAGGCAACGGCAGGCCTATATAAACGACAGCCTACATGAGAGCCTGCCTATAGGAACGAAAAAAAAATCTATCAATTGATTGGTCAATCAATTATGACGATGGAACGATGCCACCACCCTTTTCTGGGCTGCCTCACTGGTAGCGATACGAACGCGTGCGTAGAAAAAGCGAAAATCACAAAAGGAAATTCGAACCAATTTGAAATTTGGGTGACATTTTGCGGATTTCGTGCGTTTCGTTTAGTTTCGTTGTGGATTTGCTTGTTGCTTGTTTTATTTTTTCTGGGGCTCGTTTTTAGCGGATCATGCTCCCAATGAAATGATCCGGATCATCATTTGGAAGCTGTCAGTGTGTGTGTGTGTGTTTTCCCCAGAAACTGTTTGTGTCCTTTCCTTGCTGGATTGTTTCCTTGAAACGTCGAAACGTTGAAACGTTGAAACTAGACAGCCGAGAAAAAAAGGCTAATTTTTCCCGGTTTTTGTTGTTGTTTTTCGTTCGTGTTGTTGTTTTACCGAAAAGAAACAAGCTGCGTTTTTTTTGCGGCGCAAAGCAAAGTAATGATGATGATAATAATAATAATAATAATAATAATCAAAAAGATGTTGATGATGATGATGTTGTTGTTGGCTATATGGTAATAATCAATTAGAATCGGGACAAAAACCAAACACACACACGCCGACACGGACACGGACAACAGCTTGAAACTAGAAATTGAAAAAACAACAACAACAACAACAGCAACAAAAACAACAAAAATACGCCAACGATGGACATGATATTCCACATGATACTGGCCGATTGCCGACATCGTCGTTTCCTGCCTACATGCGTCAAACGACCAACAACAACCGAAAAAAAACCGACCGACAGCCATGTGTGTGTGTATGGACAACTCGCGCGCGGATAATAATTATTTTGAGTCGGTTTTTCTTGGACAAAATATTTATATTCACCAACAACAGCAGAAGATATTGAACAAAGTAAACCATCCATTATCGACTGTCGGTGTGGTTCGTGGCGGCGACTGGTTCAAAAAGCCACGGATGGCTCCAGCGGATGATTAATTCAAACAAAATAAAAATGGGGGGGCCGGAAAGCAGAAAGTGAAATAGTGAAACGCGCTGAACACAAAAAATGAATCGAAATTGTCTCGAACATCGTTCCATCGATCGGAACCAGAAGGAACGGAAAAAAGGGGGATAATTTTAGAAATTGGCGCCAGGATTTTAGCAACTGATTTTAACTCTTTCCATCCACTTTTTTCTTCATGGCGTGTTTTTTCTCCTTCTTGGACACTTTCTATTAATAAATTGAAAATGAAAACGAAACAACAACAACAAAAACAACAAAAAAATTCAACCAACCAACCAGGCCAACCAAGCCAAGCCAAACAAATGATGATTGGTGAACATTTAATTGTTGGATAACCCGAACGAACAAGTGAAACGAAAAAAACGAAAAATGAAAATGAAAACTCGATCGTTTTGGCTTCGAGCCACTAAGACGGCCTCAATCATTTGGTCCAAAAGGTAATTATTGCATCAATAACAGGATCATCATTATCATCCGGTGGTCCGACCGACCGACCGGCCGGTGATCATTAAAGTAAGCCACCATCAGCCAATATCGTATCGTTTGGGGGGAGGGAAATAATCAGCCAATATACTGTTACGTTATGTAACATCCAATGTATCTTCTTTTGATGGAACACCTGTAATAATGATACACACACACAAACTGATTGCTATTAATAAAATTATAATCGTTGTTGTCCTTCTTGTTGTTCTTTCTTTCTTGATGTTGTTGTTGTTTGATTTTTGTTGTTTTGGCTGTGGCGTCTCGCCCGAGAATCCGTGTTCCATTGCATTGGCATGCTGCATTGACCATTGTGTCCACCATCCCCATCATAATATATTTAGATCAATTAATTGTGTTCTTCATGTTCTTCTTGTTCTTGTTCTTAATTTGATGTTCTTGTTATCATTATTATGATTAGTAGGATTAGTAGTAGTAGTTTTTTTTCATCTCGTTCAATATACTTCAAGTATCATCAAGATCAATTATCCGGATTAAAAATATTTCATATTTTCGGCTTCGGCTTCGGCGGCCTCAACTTCGCCTTCAATTAGCTTGAAGCAACAACATGCAATAACATCTTCTGGTCGGTTGTCCGTTGGATGCTACTAGGGAGAATATAAAACAAAAACAAAAAAATATGTTTGCTTCGGTGATAATGTTGGTCCCGATGGACTCCGGTTCCGAATGTTTTTCCGATAATTATTATATTACATAATCATACGGTTAATCATATTTAGTATTATTATTGTTATTATTATTAAGAAGATGATCAACAACAACAAAAAAGAACAATAAGATTAGACCCGATTTGCGTGCGTGCAAGCGTGAGTGACCGTTGTTGTTTTACCAAGATTGATTGAGTGAATTTTCTTCTTCTTCTTCTTCTTCGTCCACTTTTCGGCCATCCTCGGCTTCGAGAGCATGGACGCGAAAACAATGTATCCGTCGGTTGTTGTTGACCATCATGATCATCAATATTCAAACCGGTCATCAATAAGTTTCAATAGGGGGCTTATCGGATGAAAATTGGAATTTGGGACTAACCAGCCAATAATGTATTTGCATAATAATCGGAAAAACTCAAGTGTGTTTGCATAACAAACATGTTTGAAGAAGAAGAAGAGTTCCGAGAAGATTTAAAAGCGAAGATTTTTCTTTGGTGGCACGCTCGCGTTTAAAATCGTTGCTGCTGTGGTTCAGCGGTAATCCATTTTTCGGCTGGATAATGACCCGATTATCCGACCAAAAGCTGCATGCGTTTAAGCGTAGACAACAGTGATTATTACCATTGTTGTTGTTGTTCAACAGTTTGAACAACGGTGACAAGACCGCCCGAATAATTGTCTTGGATCACGCAAAAAATATTCAACGCTTGTGAAATGGATGAAATAACTGATTTGATAATCATCATCATCATCATCATCACCTCGTTTATCATTTCAATTTTCCAACGGATGATCCAAAACCTAGCACCTCAAGCGTATGTCCAGTATCCATGATCCAGTTGATCAACTTTTAATTGGTTGTCGTTTGGAAACAACAACCAACATGATATGTGGACCAGACTGTGGATCAAAACAATGATCACACACAATGTGACCAAAAGTATGGCAAGGATTCAAGCAAAGTCGGTTAATTATAGCTTTAAACAAGACAAGATAAGATGATGAGCATCGTGTAAATCTGTGTAACGTGCCTTCGCGTTTCCGAAGCCGAAACTCAACTGTGTGTAGACCCGGTGTGAACTGGATCTGCATCATTTGTGTCGCGCTTCCCGTTGATTATCTCGTATTAGCAGCAGCATCCCAGCATTGTTATTACCATCATTATGCAAATAAGCTTGCTGGCGCTGGCGCTGGCGCTGGCGCCCGTATCCACCTCCGCTTCTTCTTATTACCACCTTCTTCTTCTTCTTCTTCTTCTTCAACCTGATGCTTCTGGTTGACATGGAATTTATTGTGTCACATTTCACAACGAATGAAACAATAAAATCGAGATGCTCCATCCCAATCATCCATTCAAATTATCCTGTCTTGGTGTTGTTGTGGTGCGAATCCTCCTACCTAGTTTACCTGTTTAAAAATGACATCGCGCCGTAAAATGATGATGATGATGGTGATGAGGATTATTACTATTACCATCATCATTATACCTTAAAGATGATGAGCATGATAATAATAGATGATGGCCGAGCAGAGAGAGAGAGAGAGAGAGGAAGCGATGTACGATTTATTTTTTTTTCGGTTGAAAAGTGTTGAAAAAAAAATGATATTATTCAATCGACCAGGCCAGGATACCTTCCTGATCCAATCCGGTTGAATACAGTCCAATCCTGCACTGCGTGTCGATCCGGCGCACACTTCCCGATGATCATTGTTGGATCATCATTGTCCATTGTTGGTCGACTGGTGCACTGGTGTGTTCGAAAATTGAATAATAACAATTGTAATGATAATGACGCCGATCATCGCCAATTTTTTTCATGTTTTCGGCTCGATGGCCACCGCCGGTCAACTTTTTCTTCACCACCAAGATGGTACAATCATTGCTTGGCCATTCTAATCATGATTATGTTGATGATTATTGCACCTTCAATTCAATCGACTATTTTTGGGGTGACCAAATTTACGCCAAAATGGCCCCGTTTATCCGCCAGAAAACGAACGAACGAATGAAGAAAGCAAAGTAATCAAGGAAAAAATTAGCAACGAACAAAAATGACGACGACGAAGACGACGATGATCCATCCCGAAGATCCGTCGTCCATAGTGTACCTGGTTGTTATGTTGTCTTGTTTAGCCTGTCTTTTTTTCCAGCTAATCAGCCAACGGTGATTTTAGCCGGCGCTGCTGAATCAGATTGAATCAGATCTGGTCTACTATACAATTACTTTGCAACCGTGGCCAATGCCGCTAAAAATATGTATGGACGGTGTTGAACAACATGGACCATCAAGATAGAGAACGATTTCACTCTACAACTCTACTCTACTCTACTCTACTCTATCTCTCACACACACAGGTAAACCCGGTTGACATTCATTCATTAACAAAACGATGACAACAATAACGCGCCACTCTCAACAGGTAACATAGCCCAGGTAAAAATGTAATAATAATAATAATGGTGATGATAGGAGGTTGTCGTTGTTGTTGTTGTTGTCGTTGTTGAATAAGATTAGATTAGATTTCAGGTAAGTGTGTTGTCACACACCTGGAGAATATAAATTCTCACCTAGATCATCATGATGATGATGATCAACTCTGATGGTGACATGAACCAGCTTCGGTGGTGTCAATCGATCCTTGTTAGTCCTTTTTTTTGTTGTTGTTGTTGTCGTCGTTGTTGTTGATAATGATAATTCTTGATGGATCGAATTTCGCGCGCTTAGCAATTGGATCAGTTTCGCTGTGTTAACCATTCGAAAAATTGATCCAATCAATCAAACGAATGTCGTCGTCGTTGTCGTTGTTGTTGTTGATCATTATTTTTCCGAACATTTCGAACCTCGACCAAATCTCACGCTTTCTTGGTCGTCTTAGTTTTTTCCCCACAATTTCTGGATGATTTTGACATTTTTCAATCGATTCAACAGGTCGCTAACAGAAAGTTGAAGCATATTTGGCTAGAATTTGCTTCTTCTTCTTCTTCTTCCTAAATCTGGTTTGGTTAGTTGTGTTAATTAAATTGGTGACATGATACTAACTGCACCTTGGATGGCCATATCGAACTATGCCATCTCGTTGGCACAATGTCTATGCCCGGGCCTTAACCGTTTCTCTCTCTCTCTCTCTCTGAGCCACAATTAACCACCATCGGCAGCAGCGCTAATGAAATTCTACTGGCTACAACTTTCCTCCTTCTGGTCGGTCGGTCGGTCAATACCCGAAACAACGGCGGCAAGAGATAGAGAGAGAGAGAGTTTCTGGCTTGTGTTGACGCCTTGAAACACACCAACCGGTACAAAATGACCGATCAGTTTATGTATTTAGCCGATGGACGTTGATGATGAAGATGGTGATGATCTTGCAAATAGTGCATCCAGATCTCTCGCCGTCGCTAAGGTTGGACTCATTTTTTTCTCGCTCGCTGCTCTAGGCTCTTCGATGGTCGTCGCCCAAATGACCATCACCATAAATGAATATTTGTCACATTTATCTGTCTCTCTCTCTCTCTCTCTCTCTCTCTCTCGCTCTATGGCTTCGAAATGTGTTTCGGGAATTATTAATAATGAAAAGAAATGAAATGAAATAGAAATAAAGAAATCCTAAATTTCATTCCAAAGTTCTAAATTTAATCCTTTCCCTCTTCTTCTTCTTCTTCGTCTTCTTCTTCTTGTTCTTCCATTTCGAATGGTGAAAAACCTGATCAAAAATCATGTTTTTTCGTTCATTCATCATTAAGAAACACAAACACTTGTGCCGAAACACACATCAAATCTCCCGCCAAAAGAAAAAGAAAAGAATCCTGAAGAAAAGCGAAACAAAAAAAAATGAAAAAAATGAAAAATTTTCCAGAAAACCAACGTCGTCGTTGTACAAGAGGACGACCAAAAGAGGATGATGACTTTGAAACCCTTTTCTTTTTCTTCTTCTTCTTTCTCTGCGCTGGCTTTCTCGGCAACGACCATACACGCAAGTACACACCTACCCACACACACACACAAACACATAGAAACAAGGCTGTGTCAACTTGGTTTTGGTTGTTACAATTTCTATCTGTTAGCCCTATTCAAGTTTTGGCCCTCCCTCTTCTCTTCTTTTCTGCATTGATGTGCGACAGCCAATCAAAGCAAAAAAGATCAAGGATTTTAGTAAAAATATCTTGAAAAGCAAAGCGAGAGAGAGAGCGAGAGAGCGATAGCGAACGAACCAATCCTGTGTGACCGTATTGTACCAGATTTTGCTGTAGCTGTTACTGTGATGGAAAGCCAGCGACGACCACGAGAGTACCTGCCCCTTACAATAGACGATAGGCGGATTCAAATCCATGCTTGGCATGTCTTTTGGCGCGCGCGCGTTGTGCTGTGTTTTTGAAATGAAACAAAAATGAAAAACCAAACATGATCTGTCCGTGCAGTGTTGATGATGTCCATGGTGAACAATTGATTTTTTGCTTCGGGAGTAAAAGCCAGTAGAAGAATATAACGGTAAAAAATGGATAATAAAAATAAAAATAATAATAATGAGATCATCCATCCGCCGGACCCGAATGTCCATCATTTGTCCAGCGTGTTTTTTTTTCTAAAAAAATTTGAAAAGGTTTTTTTTCCACTGAACAAGAGAATCTCAAAAAAAACGTCCAACACACGTCTTGGACACAAGAATCTTCGTCCTAGTTGGTGTCCTAGTTTTCGGTTTTGTTTTGTTTTGTTTCTTTTTCGTTTTAGTTTCTTGAAAAAAAAAAGAAGAAGAAACCTTTTGTGCAACCAGATCAGATGATCAAGTTAGATCGACGAAGGTAGAAAAAAAAAATCGACGATCGAGATCAAGAAATTGAGAAGAATTTTGACCCCAAACTGACCACCACCACCACCACCGGACAGTGGTAATAATAAAGAAACCTACACGCACACATACATAAGATTGGAATGTATGGATGACCGACCGACCAATCCCAGGGTAAATATTTAATACGATGATGTCCACTACAATTAATATTATGGACACTTTCACGAAACAAGCTGTTGCTGCTGCCGGTGGTGGTGGCGGTGGCGGCGGTGGTGGTCAACATCCAAGGTGTATCAATATATAGATTTATTGGAATGGACATAAAGATGATGTTTTTTTAGCTGAAGATGTTGATGATGATGATGATGAAAATGCTAACTAAAGTAGATTAAATCTTCATCGCTTGCTTCAACCGGAGAAGATATTTGGCCATCAGTTTTCGGTTTGTATATTTAGTAGTGGTACATTTTGAGCGGTGGAGATCATTGGTCTGGTCACTCTCTCTCTCATAGTGACCTCAATTTTTTGTTGGTTTTCGGCCCCTAAGGGCATGTTGATCTTGTTTTTATCCATCCATCTCTCTCCCTCATTGGTTGGCTGACTGACTGACTTTCCAGATTTGTTTCTATCATTCTATTTATCTGTCCGTCTGTCTGGACATTGGTCATCGGACATTGGTGGAAGCTGGCCAAAAAGCCCGACATTCACAGGATTCGGATCGGATTCAGTGTACAGTGAACAAAAAATAGAAAAACAAAGACAAAAAGACAAGTTGCAATTGTGTGTTATATTTAATATAATGTTGTTCAGGTAGACAAAACGGTCCCTCCGGCCCAGCTCATTATCATCATTTTCCGCCCTCGTTTAAGCATCGACCATACGATGTTTTCCCGAACGGTCGGTCATCGTCCGGATCATCCGATGCCACGAACAGAGAACACCACCACCAGAACACCACTGGTGCCGGCAAACGATTGAGAAAGTTTTGGGAAATTGTTGCGAAAATGAAATCAAAAAGTAAAACTAAAGCCTAAAGTTTATGGCAAACAAGTGGGGACGGGAGAAAAAGTAGCTACGAAATCGGTACGAAATTGGTCCCAACAAAAAAAAATAACGATAAACGAAAGTATCTGAAATGGAAAGCAACAACAACAGCCAGCCCAAGAAACCAAATCAAATCAAAGCAAACCAACCAACCAACAGGTAGATTTGGGCCACAATCGTTACCATTTAGGGGAAAAAACATAAAGATGTGATTCCGTTTATTTGCTAATAAAATTTTGGTAGCGCGAAAAAAAACACACACACACACAAACACACACGCTCACACAGGCAACAGGTGAATGGTCTCATCTTCAAAGCCAAGCCAGAGAGATCCAGAGGTGAACGGGATTCGGCTTGGAAGAAGAAGAAGAAGAAGAAGCGAAAAACCTCGGCCAACTAACGGTTTTTGCCTGGAGCAGCATTTTCTGTTGTTGTTGTTGTTGTTGTTGTTGTATTTTAGCTTCTATTTAGCAGGGCTTCTTGTTCGTGTTTGTCTGTGTTTTTTTTCCCGTGCGATCCTAATTAAAATCTTTACCTGGCTAACTTTATACCTTCTTATTTTTCTTTCTTTCGTCTACTTTTTGTTGTTGTTGTTGATGCTGGAAACCTGGCGCATATTTACATGGGCACATTCACTCTCTTTCTTTCTTTTCCCGTTCGGAATGTTTTTTGCGTCCAAAAATTTTTTTCTACAGTTTCTACAGTTTGTTGTTGTTGATGAGAAACGTTGCATTTAATTTAAGTGAGTGAGTTTGATCCCGAGCGACAGAAAAAAAAACCCTAAACCAACTCCGATCCGATCCATTTGCATGACATTTGATTTGATTTTGTTTTCAATTTTGGTTTTTCAAAAATTTTTTTTATTAGTTCAACAGCCTAGTTCTCTCAGTCATTCAGGCATGCGTCTATAGCTGTCTGGCCGTGCATTCTCATTGGCTGTGGCCCACAGTTGTGGGCTGGGGTAGACAGTACGACAGACACACAGACACACACACAGGCACACGCACATAGACACTACAGACAGACGTGTACAGTCATCGAACGTAGAAAACTTTCAACGCCTATCAAAGATTTTTTTTCGAATAGAAATTAAAAGCAATGCAGGAAAGCCCGCCTTGACCAACTATAAGGGGCGGCTAGCATGTTCAAAGTCTGATCCTAAGCAGCCACCCTAGGACACGCGATAAACGAATCAGACGAATAGATCGATTCTGGGAATTCAATTAAATAATAAAAAAGACCAACAAGTGTGAAAGGTCTTCCAACAAATGATGAATCATTGACACCTGGCCCCGCGACACCGGTTTCGGTTTTGACCACTGGTCATTTTTTAGGCCACTAATGCCACCTGTGGTTCACCTTTGACCACCAAAGACCTGTTGCTTGTTCCAAAACCAAAGTTTTTGAGATTGGAGAATAAAACCCACGACGATTTCACTCTTTTTTCCTTTATTTTTCTTAATTTCGGCGGACAGATAAGCAAAAACTCTCTTTTTCGGTTATTTTGCTTTTTGTTTCTGTTTCTTCTTCTCTTCTTGTACGGAAAATCTTTTCTCTCCTGGTTTCTTCGTTCGCTTTCTCTCTCTCTTTCTTTTCACCGATCACCGAACCACCATCGCTAGTCGTGATCAACATCATTTCGGTTGCAGTCAAACACCGTTACCCGACTTACCGACTAACCTAGTACACACTCATCTTCACTTTCATCATCCATCGGTGGTAGCTGCTTCTGTGGCTATGGTCATAGTGTGTTATCCCAAGTGGTGTTTCTCTTCTCTCCCCTTCTTCTTTCTCGCTCTCTCTTTTCAAAGCTAGACCCGAACGGAAAAAAAATCATATTTAAGTCTTCGTTCAAGATTAATTCTCTTTTAGTCTTCTTCCAGTCTTGGATCTTGGTATTGGTCTTTGTGGTTTTTCGCTGAATTGGTCTTTGCAACAATCATCATCATCAACTTCATCGTCGTCGTCATTGTCCACAGCCCGAAATTATCATCAACAACGACAACAACCGAGAACGACGACAACCGCATCGTTTTCATTTTATAAATAAAAAAAGTGTTTGTCGCTGGTCCATCCATATTTTTCATTCCATTTCATTTCACGACGATCATCGGTGGTTTTCGTGGCTGAATCATTCGAGTCTAGTGCGGCGGTGATCTCATTTCGGGATATTGTAACATTTTTTTTGGTTGTTGTTGTTGTTGTGATTTTTGTCCATTATCATCGAGGATATTTGTTGTCTATCATCTTGTTTCTTTGTTTTGTTGTCGATGGTTGTCGTCATCGTCGTCGTCGGCCACGGTTGGACGGTTTTTGCATCCATTTTCGGTTATCACCATCATCATCGTCATCATCATTGTAGTCATCATATTGCGGATCCACGCAAAGAAAAACCTTACCACGCCTGCTAGAAGCGGTATCGTCGCGCAAGATGATAATGAAGAATAATGGTGCATTTTATTTCAAACACAAAACTCATGATTGTTGTTATTGACCACAACCACCATCCACGATACGACAATTATCATTGTTTGTTATGATGTTTTTCTTTTCATTTCGGTTATTATGAATCTTGATCATCATTAAAAATTATTCACAAATCCCGAGACCATCTGTTCTGTGTACGTCTGGCGTTTTTTTTCGGGCAAAAACGTTTACCGAACACAATATCCGTTATTAATAACCGGCAACCCACAGAAAGCCGGCCAAACAGAAGATTCGCAGATTTTCTTTCTCCTTCAACAACAGAAAAAAACATACTTTTCTTCAAGACCGGTCAACCGCACACACGCACACAATGAAGATCAAGATGGTAAATATGGAAATTGAATTTTTTTTTCGTTGTTGTTGTTGTTGTTGTTGAAATTCGCTCATTTTTCTTGCCTGATTGAATTGTCCCATTGAACCAACTCGGACATGGCGTTGGTGCTCGCTGCGCTGCTTCGTTCCATTAGCTGCATAATTAATTCTTTTAGAAGTTTTTGTCGCAAGGAAAAACTATCTAATTTGCCTCGACAAAATGATCGAGCCAAGAGAGAGTAGAACCCGGGAAAAAAATATCCGAAAAAAAAACCATTAGCATTGATTCATTAAGGTGAAAACGCCTAGAAAAAAATAACTAAATGACAATCAAAATAGATTGCGCCAGGTTAGGATTACAAACGAACGCGTCAGGCGTTGAATTCTTCAAGAGCTTGATTTTCTACCAAATTAAGATTATCATTACGATGATTAACTCTTTCGTGTGTGTGTGTGTGCGTGTGTCCAGAAATGGTAATGAGAGACGATTTAGGTCTGGCGGTGTTTTTGGGTGGTGGTTAGCTGGTTGGTTGGTTGGTTGGTTAGTTGGTCGGTTGGCTGCCTGGCATCAAATTGCAGGATCTCTCTCCATTTTTCCTCGCCTTGGTGTTTGGCCATCGGGTTCAATCCAATTTGGACGACAACCAACAATCTTGGCATTGTTTTTTTTGAAAAAAAGCTAGTTCAATCCAATTATTACGTAATAATGAATAGTTTTGATTGTTTGGAGAGCGATTTGCGTTATTTTTGCTCTCAGGCCTTTGGGTGCTCTTCAAATATCGTCCATGGCCTGTGTTTATTTCGATTGCAGATATAAGCAACCGGATCAATTGATTGATTGATTGATGAGAGAGAAAGAGAGGGGGGAATCGGCGTCTGCTTTTTAGATACTCCGAAAATGTAAATACTTGTTTGCATTTTGGTTTGAGGTTAATATCGAGGTAAATCCTCTACCGATGATCAAATGAATCTTTTGATCAAGCTTCAGCTCGAAGACGATCATCATTTGACCACGAAGGCTGTCGGCCGATTGGTCAGTCGGTCGGTTGGTCGGTTGGTTGGCTGGTCGTAGGTTCCAGTGAGAGGATTTTTTCGATGATTGACTGATTGATTGACTAGCTCAATGTTTGTGCATTTGCCTTCGTGATTTAATTTGGCTGCTTTTCTAGCTGCTGTTCAAGGCTGGCCATCCAATATTAATCAAATTCTGTTCACCTGTACCTTTTGGACTTGTGTTTTTCCCCTGTTTTAATCCGTTCAACACTAAATCAAGTTTACCGGACTGCGTGTGTGTGTGTGTGTGTGCGAATGTGTGACAGACACCATCATCATCATCATCATTAGAACAGACAGACGAGCCGAGAGAAAAAAAATCCCAAACATTTATTGTCTTTAAGAATGTTGAAAACAAGAAAAAAAAGGGTCAATCGTCCTTATATATTGTCTTTCTTGGCCACCTAACACCGAACGCTTGTGTACTCGATATATCTGGGATACCTGTATGGACAATGGTCAATGTCCAGCCATTTCGTTTGGTTGGATATTGGTTACAATGAGAGGAGAAATCATAAAACCTGAAGATATTTACCTTGGTGATCGTTTAGGGCTGTGAATCAGACACTGATGATGATGATGATGATGATGATGAGAGTTAATCCAAATGACATTAGACGGCCATATTTCTATGTTACCAGTGTTCCCATACAAGGACGCAGACATTGGATACATCCAGGGCAACCAGACCAGACGATTTTTAATCGAATCCACAGGTGTCTGTGTCTTTGTCTTTGTCTTAATAATCGATGCTAGGGCGCCAGTGTCCGGCAGCCAATATCCAAGTGATAATGATAATGATGATAATGATGATGCTAATGGATCAAACTGTTTCGTTTCCCGTACCGGTAATAATCGTTTCCAGAAAAAAAGGGGGTTAATTTTTATTTCAGGAAAAAAATCCTTCGGTTTGATGTGATGTGCCTTGATGCCATTGATTCAGTTTGGTTGGCCTCATTTTGTTTCTCGTGTGGATTTTTTTTTGTTTTTTTTCGAAGGAAAATAAAAAATAAAAAACAGTTTTTTCTTGATTTTTCTCATCTTCAACCAAAAACTAAAAAAAAAATGAAATGAAAAAAAAAGAAAGAAAGAGGAGATATTTTCGGTACAAATCATTCATCGGTCTGAACGTCTTAACCTGAAAGATATTACAATTTTGACACCTAACCAAGATGGTGTGATCATCTTTCTGTGTGTTTGTCGTCGTCTGTCCATCGGACGATCGGCAACCCGGTGTGAGTGTGTGTATAACCGCTTTATTTTTGCTCAAAACGCAAATATACCTTTGGAGACAGGTAGCTCTCTACCTGGTCTGTGTGTGTGTGTGTGTGTGTGTGTGTGTGTGTGACATATTTTCATTGGAAGCTTCAAGCCCCCACGTCAGCGTACCATATTCACACGATCGCACCTTTTTTTTATACATTCGCTGGCCATATATCTTACACAGCAACAAGTGCGGCTAAGCACAGCCAAGGAAAGCTGCAAAAAAGAAGAGCAAACATAGGTTATTTGAGGTGGTAAATGAGGTATTTTTAGCGTTTCATGTCACTTGGATATCTTATCTATTTATCTAGTTATTATTATTCACTATCTCTATATTGATCTCAAGCCGTCTTGATCTAGAACTTCTATGAATAAATAATTGCTTGTCTACCTGCTTGTTGTTGGCTCCCTCCAAATAAGGACAGGAAAAGGGGGCCTTCCAAACGGACGTTCGTCCATTCTGAATGACCCTCAACATGATCAACAGACAGATCGAATAAAGCGGATAGAGATGTCCCGCTACGCGCGCAAATTCCATTGTTCCTTCTACGTTTCGGATACCATTGTTTTGGTTGTTGTTGTTGTTGTTGTTCCGATGATGATGTCTTCATCCATCAAATGTTTTCGTTTTTCGTTTTCGTTCTGTTCTGGTACAAGGTGTCCATGAAAATTATGCAATCAATCTAAATCTGCATAGCCCGTTTTTTTTTACAAAACTTCCGCCCACACATACACACTCACACACACACGCCTTCAATCATAATTCACATCACTTTGGCTTCTATTTCTGGCCTGATTCGAGGAATGAGAAAGTTTCCAAACATGAACACTTTCGAAAAAGATGGTGAAAATCATCATCATCATCTTCATCTGAAGAAGACGAGATTCTCTGTTCTTCCTTGGGAAAAGATGGATGATTATTTCGTCGTTGTTGCTGTTGTTGTTACCTGGACTCATTGATTGATGCATGTATGGATTGATTGATTGATAACACTTTACCTGCCAGGCAACCAAGAGCATGGATATGTTTGGACCACTGTTGGTCCTTTTTCTTGAAGATGAAGCTGATCATGATGATGATGATAGTAGTCATAATGATAATAAAGATGCTACAACAGCATCCATCCGCCGCATCGCTTTTGATTCTTAGAATAGGAAGAAGAAGTAGAAGAAGAAGAAAAGACTTGTGCATCTTATTCTCTTGATGATGATGGCGATGGTTTAGGATGGTAATTCAGATGGCACGATTTTTTCCAAGGTACACAGATTTTGTTCAGAACAATTATCATCATCTTCTTCGTCTTGGTTGTTGTTATAATAATAATAATAATAATAACAATGGCCAACGAAGAAACGATACTCGGATTCCGACAGGTAGGCCAGCTTGGTAGTGGCCCATGATCATGCCGCGACCATCGACCGCGATTCCTCGCCCTTCGGACGCCCAACATGTGTCCTGGCCCTGGTGGCGCCTTGAAGTGTTGAAGCAAAAACTGTTTTCAACACTTCAAAAAAAAATTCGAAAACCATTTTCCTTTGCTATTTCCGGTGGCCATCTTCAAATTTAGGTCGTACACAACTTAAATTTGAAGCAATTTTTGAAGAAGAAGAAGAGTGAAAGTTTGATGGCTGTTGAATGGCTGGCTCATCTGGCTAGCTCGCTAATAGACAGGATCATTCTTTTGTTTTATCGGAACGACAAAAAGATTTTCTTTGCTTGAATGATGTTTTGGTCGAAAAGCCCAAAAACAACAAACCCGAAAATGGTTTACCGGGATTCGATTGTTGGTCCATTTGTGGTCCTAATTATCGATTGTGTATGTGTGTTTGTGTGTTTGTGTGTGATCATAAAAAAAATTTTACTTTCGAAATTGGCTTTTTGTTTGAACCAATTTTAAGAAAAGAAATAAGGAAAGAAAGAAAAGAATGGCGGATGACCATTGGCCAATCGCCAAGATGATTGTGTTGATGGCGGTGGTGGTGGTGGTGGTGTGTTGATAATTGAGATCAATAAAAGCAACAAAAAAAAAATACAAATTTGATTGCTCCATTGCGACCGACCGATTCGGAAAACATAACCGATAGACCGATGTCTTGATCGAGCACCAGCGGTGCGTGTTCACATTTTGTAGCACACATTCACATTCTCTTGTTGTTGTTGTTGAAAATGTTTCCCATTCGATTTATGATCGTTGGCTTGACCACTAGACCGGCCAGGCCAAAGCGGTTTTTTTTGTTTTTCCTCGGGTTATTTCCTAGCGATTCTTTTGTGTGTGGCTCGCTCGCTATTCATCGTCTTTTGGTGTGCGGGTGTTTTTTTTATTTTGTAAGATTTTGCCACGGAAACCCCAAGAAATTTTGCTAAAATTAGTTACGCCAAACACCATCACACTGTGTGTGTGTGTTTGCTGGACACACGTTGGACGTTTTCGGCTGGCCAGCAAAGAAGAGATGAAGAAGAAGTAAAAAATCTAGCCGCATCTTTCCCGCTCTCTCTCTCTCTCACCTGTACAATGCGCAATGTAGCTTTAGTTTTTAAGATTTAATTGATGTTTCACTGCTTGTTGCTTTACCATCTTCTAATTTTAGCGTTTCGGAACAGGGTCGAACACCGAACATCGAAACAAGAAGAAACAATTATCAATTTTGTTTTCGCTCTCTCTCTCTTTCTTGATTTGATGTTTCAACTTTCTCTTCAAGCTCGAATGGCTCGAATCATGCTTTTTGAATCGCTGCCACGACGTGTTTTGTTGCCTAAATTAATTTCCACATTCGATCTCGATCAATCCAGCGCCAGCGACAGCGACAGCCAGGGCTTACTGAACATTCAAATCAGCGGGTATGCTGCCCAGGAGCAGCATTTCGATCCATCTTGGAAAATGGCAAACGGTATCAGTTTGCCAGCGACGTTTGCAGACAATACCTGGTTCCGCTGTCATCATCAATCATAAGTTGGAGAAGAAGAAGAAGAAGTAGTGATAGTAGAAAGTTGCCCCGCACACACAACCAACAAGTGTCTTGAGGTGACCCAATCAGCGGGTAATAATAATGATGATTATGATAATGATGGGAAATGTGTTTTCTCTTGTTCAAAAAGTGCTCGCGCAACGCGCGCCCGTTCAATTATTAAATGATTATGATGATTCTCAGGAACACCATCGCCACTTGCGCCAACCTTAATTCAGGAAATGTGGATCTGTTCCCGTGTTCACATGAATCCTGTTGTTGTTGTTGTCGTTGTAGTTCCTGTGTCTGGTCGCGCTAGGATTGATTAATATGTCAAACAAAACGAAAAAGATGAAATAGGAGAAAGGAGGATATGGTTGATGGTTACATAATCATCGATCCAACAAACAACCGAATGACAATGTTCTGTTGTCTGATCTAGATTTTGTTTTGTTTTGTTTTTAAGAAAATTGGAGATGAACACCGAACACGCTCATTAAAATGCAATACATTAGTTCTGATTGATTGGTTGGTTGGAATCCTGATCCTCCTTCGAATTTTTTTTTCGCTTGAAACAAACAACAATTGTGGCAGAACAAAACAACAAAAGTAACAATTTTTTTTTTGGATTTGATTTGATTAGTCCAATTCAGAATAAAAGACAATGATTGCTAGGATGATGGACCAGGGCACACATAAACGCACACCTCAAGACTTGAAGCTCAAGCTTGAAGTCTTGGAAGATATTTGCAAATATGCAAACGATGGATCTTCACTTCCTTTCTCAACATGATCTTAATAATAATTATAATTGTCGATGCTCCAATAATGACACTTGGCCCAACCAGTATGATGATTATGATGATCAATCCATCTATCAATGATGATGATGATTATGATGATCCACAAAATGGCCCATTGTGTCAGGAAGACGAAGAAGATGAGAAACACCTATAATTATCAAATCTCTTGTCTTAGCATTAGCAGACAGCGGCCGCATTCTTAGCCAGCCCAGGCCTAAGACAATAGGATTTCTTTGATTATCATTATTGTTATTATAATAATGATGATGATTATGAATTTGTTAAAACACAACAAGAATACGGCTTTCACCTGGAATTATTCTGATAATCTGATAATCTTCTTACTTACTTACTTAACGTCCGGTTACGTTATCTTTGTACGGGGCATGTCAATCATGTCAGGCATATCACACAGGTAAGCAGGTAATAATTATGGATGAAAGGTAGCAATCGATATCGCTGAAGCAAGCAAGCATCGAACCAATGATTGTGGGCCATCAATCTGTGGCCATATCATTGTCCATATGAAACATTTGACGGCCTGGATCGACCATGATCAAATGCTAATTGTTCATCAAACAAACAAACAAACAAACAAGATCAACTTTCCCTCAGGAATAGTCGGTTCAATTCAGCTTTCGAACAAGCTGTCCGATTGTACATTTTTGGCGGATATATTTTTAGCTAAAAACTGTTTAAACACACACACAAACACACCTAGAGGACTAGAGTGGGGAAAAAAGAAGGAGAAAACCTCGAAAAAAAAACAAAAAAAAAACGCTTGCGAGAAACAAAAATAATGATGATGATAAATTTGCCGTGAATCCAGTGTCCGGTGTAGCGCGCGAATCCAGCCGGACACTGCAGGCAAGCAAGCAAGGATGCAATCCCGTGTTAATCCCGTTTTCCGTCCAGATCTTTGTCGCGCAGTAATAATGATGATGATTACTTTAATTTAATGGATGTGACCAGCTAAACGCGACGCATAAGCGGCGACGGCGACAGATCCAAAAGCCAGGATCCAAAAGAATGGAATGAATTTCTCTTGGCGAAAGCGAAAACAACAAAAAAAATTATCAAATTCTTTGCCGCTCGAGCAATGAAGAAGATGATGATGATCACCATCATCATGTTGCGGGGGCCATTGTTTTTAATCATAATTATCAATCTTTGGATCGTGTTTGTGATCCGATTGGAGCAATGGACACAGTGGACACATTGGTCCATTATACTGCCCAAGAGGAAACATGGTTATAAACATTTTTTAAATGCTCAAATCGTGACAGACAAAGCCTCATCATCATCATCCTCATCATGATGGGGCTTCACCATGTTGGTTCTCATTATTATAAGCTGGCCAAATCTCAGTGAAGTCCTTCTGGCTCCGAAAGCATCATCCTTCCAGGATGAGATCGTTTTCATTTTGTTGTTGTTGTTGTTGTTGTTTTAAATTGGATCCCATTATCTGGATCATTATTATTATTGTGTAATAATCATCAACATAATCATTATTATTGAATATTATTAATTATATTTAATAGCAAACGCGTTCCAGTTGCTACCAACTACTATTCGGACATCCATTGTTGTTTTCATGATTGGATTGGATTACACAAGCAAATATTGATTGATCATCTTCTTCTATTTCCTCTCCCTCTCTTTCTTGTCTATCTTGTTCAGAGCATCAACTTATTGATGGTGATGGTGGCCATCATCATACCATCATTATCAGTCGTTTGGATGGCTGCCGCAGCTGATATGGATGATGAAGATGGATCCATGGCCAAAGCATCCTCCGAACAATATCCATCATTCAGTAGTTTTGATCATCAACAATCGGAATTTGGTATGAGAAAAACCAATCCGTTTGATTCATCATCATCCGCATCACAATCATCATCATCTTCATTATTGAATTCTAATGCTAATAATAACGGAATCGGTGGCGATTCCAATGATTATGCTCAACAACAATCTCGATTTGAATCCAACATTGGAGCAGAACAATCGTTGAATAATTTCCGTGAATTCGGTCCGAGCATCTACAATATGCCATCGATGGGCGGCGATGGTTCAGGCATGGATGGTAGCCAAAATGATGGATCGAACGGTGGTGAACAAGGATCGTCTAACAACCAGGATATGGGATCTTTTACGCCTGTTTCGTTATCGGTAGAGGAAGCGTTCAGAAAATATTTCCCAAACCAAAAGGACACATTACCACCATCGGACGATGGTGGCGGATATTCGCAACAACAATTATCCGGCCAAGGACATCAGCTAACATCATCATCACAACAGCAACAATCTTTGAATGGTTATTCCAACAATGCACAACCACCGCAACAGGTACGTGCGCGGTTGTTTTTTTAAAAAAATAACTACTTGTTGCGCTAGCTGTTTGAGGGATTTCTTCCTCTTTTTTTCTTCTTTTCATGTTTTGCTAGTTTCTCGTGGTTGTTGTTGTTGTTGTTGTTGTTGTTTTGTTTTTGTTAATTTCCGATTTCCGAAACAAGAACAACAATATCAAACGGCAAGCAGACAAAAAATTGGCTTGCAATCAAGCCATATAATAAAAGGCCTATTTATAGATCTATTTATCCGGTTGTGTGTGTGTGTGTGTGTGTGTGTGTGTGTGTGTGTGTGTGTGTGTGTGTGTGTGTGTGTGTGTGTTGGTCAGGAAAATCAAAAGTAGAAAAAAAAAAAGAAAAAACAGATCCATCAGAGTCTCAGTTGAATGATAAATGGACACACAGTGGTCAGCGGTAGTTGTATCCTGTGTACGCGAGAGGGAAAAAATACAGAAGACAACGGTGGCGGATAAGACGCTTGAACAAGTAAGAACGAACGAACGAACTGAAGAACGGATGAACGAAAGGATTAGCCAATTCACTCCAAAACCCTGGGCATTGGCTTTAGCGCTAGGAAAGTGAACACCAATCATATCGATTGACTATTGATTTCGGTTTCAGGGCCCATCGGTTTTTTTTTTGGTAAAACAAAATAAATTGTTAATTGTGCCGATAGGCCAAGAGATGGACGATCCGAATGTTAGCCGACCATTTCTAATTATAACCTTTCGGATGATGGCTATAGATGGCCAGATTTAGCCCGATACCCGGGAGTGTGTGTGTCTACTATTTATTGATTAATTTCCGATCAATGACCAATTTAGACCCATTGCCATCATCATCATCATCATCATCCGTCTGCCTTCTTGGGTTAAAATAGAGAAAGAAAAAGAGGCGGAGAAATGGGAGAAATCAAGTGTTGATTATTGGGCTTGCAAACATTCGATTATTATAATGATGATGATTATGATGATGATGAAAATGGTCAATGTGTACACCCAAAAAACGCGCGCGCGCGCATCCAAATAATCGAAAGCACCAGCCCATTTAGCATTCTTCGTTCGTTCATTCATTCATTCATTCGTTTGTTCGTTCGTACATTGCTAGTTCTGGGAACCTGTTTGAATTTTTTATGGATGTTTCTTCTTCTTCTTTTATTCACTCGTCGTCGAACGAATAACTGGATCCGGCCATAACTCCGAAAAACCATTGATCAGGTTGACCGTTTCGTGATTACCACACATGCAATTATTATTCACATATTTAGCTTATAAGCAAAGAGACCGATAGGATTATTTTTGGTGTTTCGGTATTGGTGGTTGGTTTGGTTGGTTTTTTTTTGGCGAATTTCGAATGCACCAATGCGTCTGGCTGGCTCGATAAAACAACGAAGGCAGCCCTATCATTAATCTCATGTCAACACATATTTTTTTCCCTCGTAACTTTGGATCTTTTGCTCGGCGTAGGTATTAGCTTCACACGCAACCTGGCAAACCAAAAACAAAAAAAACAAAAACACCACCAACAACAACAAGAACAACAACTAGGATTTGATTGATCTATATCAGGGGTGATCAACCTTTTCTTTTTCGATCAACATGCTAATTTAAATTTTAAAATTTTATTTGGCCAGCCGCAGCTATAAAGTAAGGTGGAGATTGTGTGTAGACCTCCTCCAGCAACATCTCTGAACAGTAGAACAGAACGAAAATGCCCCTCCTCTTCTACTGGTTATAGTGTGTCTCCTCATCGGGTCGAATCATCACTGGTGGACCAATCAGAGAGAGGAATACACTTTCTTCTGCTGTTTACAGTTATGTCTCGTCATCAGGTCAAATCATCACTAGTGGACCAATCAGTGAGGAAAACGGTTGTTATAGGCGTCAAACAAAATGCACAGACTTGTACTGGTTAAAGCTGGTAGCTTTTACTCTGCTTATAGTGTGCTTGGTCATCAGGTCAAATCATCACATTTGACCAATCAGTGAGAGGAATATAGCTTCGTCTCCTATTTAGAAATGTTTGGTGGGCCGCACCAAAATGCTTGATGGGCCGCCGGTTGCTCACACCTGCGCTCTACAATGTTTGATCATAAATTTGAATTTTTGGCTTTGCGAATGTATGCCAAGTTCGGATGCTTGTTCGGATTCGATCTGATTCGAGCATCAAAATCACATAATCCGATCTAGTTCGGGCGCCGCATCTTGAAGGGAGAGCAAGAGGATACACCAAGCTTCAGCCAGTTACCTCGTATACCTCGCCCAATGATCAATCAATGATGATGATGTGTATGTGTGTGTGGTTTGAATTTTAAAAATTCCCGCCAAACTAACCCGCTGGGTAATTAGCGTTTGTGTGTGTGTGTGTGTCGAATATATCAATCAGATATTAATATCATTGTTGCCACCAAAATTTTTTCGGGAGAGGATCCTAACAACAACCACAATCATCATCATCATCATCATCACAACATCATCGTCGTCTTCGTCGTCGTCCCGAACATTCATTGAATTGGCCGATGTTGTGGATATTGTGATGCTGTTCGGGATGTTTGTTGTTGTTCGTAGTGTTTTCGTAAAGCCATCTTGTTAAATTTAGATTTTACCATTTCTTGTTGTTGTTGTTGTTGTTCATCTTGTTCTTGTTGTTCGATGTTGTCGTTGATGTTCAAGGGGGCTAACTTGCGCGATACACCTGTATCCATGTCTGCCATGTATTGATGTATGTTTGTGTGTCCAAAACGGTTACCGAGTGAGAGCGAGAGATAGAGAGAGGATAACCGTTATTTTTCGCCGTTTTTTTCAGTCAGCCAGGTCAGTGAAAGTTTATTTTAAGTTAGCCATCATCAACATCATCGACATCATCATCATGTACATCTTTATTCCATTCTCTCTTTCTCTTTGGGGACCGTTCGAGGATGCTAACAAGTTTCCTTCTCAAATCTGGAAATCGACGTCGACGTCGACTGCGACGAAGACGAAGACGAGGACGACTGTGGACGCGATTCGATTTGATTCGTTTTTTTTTTTTCATTTCTTCGTTTTCTCCTCGTTGTTGTTTTCTCCTTGTTGTATCATCCGTTTCATCATCGGAATGCAATGGCTAGCTGGCTGGCTGGCTGGTCGGATGGTCGGCTGGATGGCTCTTTCGCGGTGCAACGAGTAGCAGTAGGAAAAATAACCGACGAATAACCGAAACCATGGCTGCCGTTGGCTGGTTGGTTGGTTAGTTGCTTGTTGCTGTTGTTGATGGGATGGAAAAATGGCCAAACAATTTATTTATGGCCCCAATATAATACATAACCTGCTTGGATTCTCTCTGATCCATGTATCTGTGAGTGTGTGTGTGTGTGTGATGATGTGATGGTGGTTTTCTTCTTTTGTGTGTCCAGGTTGTCGATGTCTATGTCTCGTTATATTAGCATTATGATGAGAATGATGATGATGATAATGATGAGAGAGAGAGAAAAGGAAAGAAAGAAAGCCCGAAAAAAAGGAATATTACTTTTGCTTTTTTTTCTCGCAAAATATATCGACTATCATTACCATTATTATTATTGTTACCATCATCATTATCATCATTATTATCGTTACAAGTCCGAATAAGCTAATTTTAAATCATTTTCTTCTTCTTCTTCTTTTTTTCGGTAACTTTCCCCTATTTTCCCCCACGATCCGTCGATCCGGGTGTCCTGGCTAACAGTTGAATGATAAAGAAGTACCGGTGAACATTGATAGCCTGAGAGAGATTGTTGAAAAGGAACCATTGGCCAAACCGAATCCGTTCGATCCACCATCGCCCCCATTGTCAGCATTCTTGCCTCCGCCACCCAATTCTCAATTGGTCGAATCCAATGTTATCGGTCCATCTGGAACATCGCCACCACCGGGACAAAATTCAGGATTGGATCAATACACAATGAATGTAGGCGGTGGTGGTGAGCCACCTGTTGCTGAACAACCTAGATCACAAATGTTCGTCAGTCAAGGTCCACCACCTCCACAATTGTCTTCGATGCCACAATTTAAAACGACCACAGCAGATGTGGAATTACCACGAACCCAGACATTCATGGGACCAATGCAACCACCGGAAACAAAAACCTTCATGTACACGAAAGATTCGGAATCATTGGATCATGGCGGTAGTGATATTAATTCAGAATCAGCATTCGGTGATGAAGGAGATGAAGAGGGTTATGCTTATAATACGGAAAATTTGGATGAAAATGGCAAAAAGGTCAGCATGATCTATTCCCGGCCGGTAATGCCAGAATTAGGCGGTAAATTTGACTACGGTACCGGTAATACTAGGCAACAGCAACAGCAACAACAGGCGGCTGATATGAATACAATTTACCGCAAGCCTGTTTCATCGTATGAAGATGATACCAAATCAAGCCTTGGTCTGGATCCAACATCTTCGTCGATGGACGGTGTTGTGCAAGGTTCAAGCTTCGGTGATCAATATAGCCAAGATCGACCATATCATAATGAGATTACCATTGAAAAACCAATGGATGGATCGATGTATCCACCGCCACCAATACCACCTCCTATAACTAGCCATGGTTCGGATGGCGGGAATCGTGATATACGACCACCACCATCGGTGTTTGCCGATTTCCAAGACTTTGATCCATCCGGATCACCACCACCAATGCCACCAATGATTCCTCCTATGCCACCACCATCAATGCCACCGATGTCTTCCCATCAGCCACCGCAACAGCACCATCAACAACAACAATCGCATCAATCAAGCTGGAGCTCCAACACGATGGATCGACCATCAAACATGATGCGCCCAATGGAATTTGATTCACCGAAGCTATCGGATGGACCACAACAGATTGAATATGGTGGATTTGTACCGATCAAGAAACCAATCGGTGGACCAGACATGAGCAGCAATAATCATATTCGGGAAAGAGAACGAGAACGTGAACGAGAACGAGACCGTGAACGCGATTTTGGAGAATATGTCAATGCGGCCGATCAACAGAAACCACCATACGAACAAGGTTTTGGACCAAGCGATGAATACATTCTGCAACCAAGACCGGCCATGTCCCAGCAACAACAAGGACCACCGCCATCGGTGCATCAAATGCAGCCACCTGCTTCGATGTCACCGCCGACCGGACGAGAACCATCGCAACAACAGCAACCACCACCACAAGCATTCAGGCCAAAATTGAATCTGAATTTCGAAACACAATACCATGGACCAGGCACGTTTGATGGTGAACCAAGCACGTTGTATTCAAGCGGACCAAACATGCAAACAAGCTTCATTTCTGGTCACCATCTTCCGCAGCCACCGCAGAGACCAGAACGTCCAATGTTCCAGCAACAGCAACAGCAACAACAGCAATCATCACAACAGCAGCAACAACAGCAGCAATATATCAACAAGATCCAAGATATTCACGTGAAACCATTATACGGGAGAGATGCGATGAAGAAGCTTCGAGAATTGGGCATCAACGAGGATGAATTCTATGGTACGGTCAATAAGATATTGCAAAAATCTCGGCCAAACATGGTCAACAAGAATATGGGCACTCAATTTGATGGTGGAAGGCAACCACATCTTGCACAACCACAACAGCTACAGCCATCACTGTTGCCTCCTTACATGCCCAAAGCGAATCTATACCGACAACCACCGAAGAATCGTCATAGGCCATCATCTTCCGGACCACAATACAATGCTCAAAAGAATCTATTCTTCCCAAACAATATGCTTGCCGAGGATATTGAATTAAGTAAGTAATGATTTCGATGCACACAATCCAATAGCGCCCAACACGAATAATGCTTCGTTTGAAGGAGGAGCATTTTAAATACCATCTTCCATTTTCCTGTGCTTATTTATTAATTTTTATAGAATTTTTAAACGATCAACTTCCACCAGGTGCTTCCTATAATCCACGAGATGTTGGCTTGGATGAATCGGTTTTGGCACAGATCCACTTGTTGGACAGTGGTATCGGTGGTTATCGTTTTTCGCCATTGCATCAAGGCGCCGCCGGTGCAGGACCACATTCTGGGCCGCTTTCTGCCCCAGTACCATCGGTGGCCATGAATTATTTACGGCAAATGTCCAGAAAGCCAAACACGGCGCCGCATCATCATCCTGTTCCATACGGTAAAAAGCCGAAAGACATGAATTTTATGCCACCGAATCCGGCGGCTGAAATAGCTGGCGGCAGCATCAGATCACCGCATGCCATGAACAGTATGATAATGCCGTTCATATTTCCTGGCTCCAACATGATGATACCACACCATTCAAGACCACGGTTACCATATTCGGCCACCAACACCAAAGGTTTTTATCCGGTTTATGGATATAGAGCTGCCGCATCCGAATTGAAGCCACAATTCATGCTGCCGCCACCATCACCAACATCAGCAACGCAACCGAATCATGCTGGACCAAAGGCACCATTCAAATTTTTACATCCTAACCCGAATCAACATCATACGCAAGCACATGCACACCATCATCATCCACATGCATCAGCATCGGCAAACATTGATTCTGTTGTTTCTAATCCATTTTTATCAGCTGCTACCGCAACCGGAAGCAGTGATGATATCCATAGTGGTATGACAACGCATTCGTTTGCCAACATATTCGGTATAAGATCGATCAAAGGAATCAAATCACTAGTCTCCTATCTAACTGGTGGAGTGTCTGGATGATCTGATTGAACCACAAATAGATACATTTCATCCAAATTGGCTTATAACTTTTCAATTCACATTCTTCCTTTTTTTTTGAATTTTTTTATCTATCTTCATCATCATGCTTTTCTCTCTTTCTTCTCCTCATCATTTTCACGAAATCATTCTAAAACCGAGTCAATAATTCATAATTCATAACCATTCCTGACCCTTGAACACGATTCTGGCTTATTTAAATTCCATTCAAAACGATGATTTCCTGCTGAAAACCAACCAAAACTAAGAGAACTTGCTTTGCTTATTTTATTTTGATTAATTTTTGCTACATTTTTTTTCAAATTGTATTTATTTTGTATCTTTCTTGCTTTTTTTTGACGAAGAAAATTTCTCGCGCGCATCCACACGCGCATTACTTAAATGAGCTGAAAATTTTTCGATCGCCCATCACAGGAAGTTTAGGGACAAAACCATTGACCAATATGTTTTTTTTCAAATATCAGCCGGAAATCTGCTTGCTTTATTCTGTTTCTCTCATTGTAAATAAATAATCCTAATTTTTTTCTCGCTTGATTGGAAATCATTACATGATCATTATCCACCATCAACATAGACGTTGCCCCCAGACCGAACCAAAAACGAAACCAAACAAATTTTCATTGATTTTTCATTGTTTTTTTTTCAATTTCATATTTTTCCAACGATTTTATTATGTAAAAAAAATAATTTTTCTTCTCGCTTCTCTTTTCTTCCAACATAACAATTTTTATTTTAAAATTTTTTTTTCAAATAAATCTCATTATTATTAAATATTTATCCTGCGTACATCTCTACGAGCAAATATTATAACCCTTGGAGTGTTAAACGGCTGTTCGGTTGAAACCAAAATCATCTAACCGGCCAAACCGCCAATCTTTTTGCCAGCTTTGCCAGCCTTGAAAGCGGCACCAGCAGCGGCGCCTTTCTTGAATCCTGCAGCAGCACCAGCTTTGCCGGCTTTACCGCCTTTGGCTCCAGCAGCAGCACCAAAACCAGCCTTGCCAGCTTTACCACCTTTCTTGAATCCGGCCGCACCGCCAGCAGCGAATTTTCCGCCCTTCTTGGCGGCAGCACCAGCAGCACCACCGGCAGCGAATGCGCCA
This sequence comes from Amerodectes protonotaria, assembly GCA_025882695.1. NCBI lineage: Eukaryota > Metazoa > Arthropoda > Arachnida > Sarcoptiformes > Proctophyllodidae > Amerodectes > Amerodectes protonotaria. Next base: position 2,819 of record JAOZJS010000465.1, on the reverse strand, counting down.
CCAGCTTTACCGAATTTGAAACCTTGTGCCATGCCGAATGTTTTCACTGCACCGAATTTCTTGTTGAAACCAGCACCACCGACCTTGCCAAATTTACCGGCTTTGCCGAATTTGGCGAATTTTCCACCAGCAGCTCCTGCAGCACCGGCTTTGCCACCTTTTTTGAATCCGGCTGCTCCGCCTGCAGCACCGGCAGCGAATCCACCTTTCTTTCCGCCGGCAGCGAAACCAGCCGCTCCAGCTTTACCACCTTTGGCGAATCCTGCTGCACCACCTTTGGCTGCTTTGGCGCCAGCAGCTGCAGCTCCAGCAGCGGCCACACCACCACCGGCCGATTCGGCCACGGCCAAATCCATTTCCGAGGCAGCTGTTTGTTCTTCATCGTCCATCATTGGCTCTTCTTGTTGTTGGGCAAAAATGGCACCAACCAACAGAGAGAACAAGGCCTGAAATTTATTATTACGGATTTCGGATTACAATGGAGATCCGCATCTTAATTTTGATGCACTTACAAGTCGAAGAAAAGATTTCATTCTGAATTTCTGGTAGTTGTTCTTCGATGTTTGACTCGGTGGAGGATCGGATTTTGGCAGATTTGAAAAAAAAGAGAACAAAAGACTGGCACGTAAAACGAAAAAACTAAATCTTAATACTTTTGGTTGTTGTTGGCCGATTTGGTTTGGATTTTAGTTTGATGGTTTCCATTGAAATCGATGTTGCTTTTTATATATTTGGTTTTTCGTGTATCCAAAATTTCACTTCTGGTATATTTGTCGGCGCTCGCTGAAGTGTATTATTGTTGCTGTTACAACCATATTCTCTCTACCTTGCCTCTAATTTGTCACTTCCTTTTTGCTACAACAACAAGAGACATTAATCAAACAAGACATTTTTGGCTACAAAGGTGTACATGTCATTTTTCATTGACAAAAATCCACAGTACACATTCGAATTTGGTTTGATTTCATTCGGGTCACCGCAGTTGTAATGGTCTTCCAAAATTCTCACGTTTCAAGATTGATATACTCTTATCATTCAAACAGGGTTCCAAAACAATTATCCATTCCGTTCATTGTTTTAATTGTATTCCGCATATTCAAGCTCTGATTTCATTCATTCCACAAGCTGTGGTTGTCTGTCGTTTTTGGCCACAATTTTCAACAAAACACTTTGAGATACTTTGTTTGTCGGATAATTGCTGCTGTTAGATATTTTCCCTCCCTTCTTATCACCTCTCTATTCTATTCAGCCCTTCCATCATCAAGATCACCAAAGAAAACCATTGAAGCCGGCATAGGGATTGTTTGTTTGCTTTCAAATAATCGTTGTCTTCGTTTCGTTCAATTAGATATCCCCCCAAAAAACGTAATTCAAGTGAAAACCTCATAGATCCTTTTAAGTTACAGAGTGTGTATGTGTGTCTCAATGATACGCTTGGTTTCACAAATTCAATGCCAGTTATTATGTCCATTCGGCGTTGCCATCATTGAGATTATTATTATTATAATCAAGTATTGATATACGAGATCTTATTTAGTTCTTTATGTGATTTGGATAAAGTTCGGGAAAAAAATCCGAGAAAAATCAAACTTTTGTTCAAGTACTTTAAATCCCAAAAGATTTTGACCAGTGTAGGTTCAAATTATAGCAAGACAAATTTTCGGGCTTGAAAAATTTAATAAAAAATAAATTAAAAATAAAAATAAAATTAAATTTAAATTTAAATTTTGGAGAAGTGATTCCACCTGGTGGTCAAAAAGTAAACTAAAGCCAGTTGCTGCCATCTGGTGGTCAAAAAGTAAACTAAAGCCAAGTACTGACATCTGGTGACGAGGAAATGCAATCCATTTTTTCTCTCTATTTCCACCAGATGGCAGCACTGGGGTGAAGTCCCTTGGACCCACTTGGGTAGAAATAGTCGGTATGCACTAAACACAAGTGCTGCCATCTAGTGACAAAAATATGAGACAACCTGTTGAGTTCAATGTGAACCCGCCCTCAGAGTGCTGCCACCTGTTGAATCATAAATGAGCCAAAACAGAGGGGGCTACAACCTATTGAATCATATATGAGACCAGAGGGGGCTACCACTTGTTGAATCATAAATGAGCCCAAACAGAGGGGGCTGTCACCTGTTGAATCATATATGAACCCAAACAGAGGGGGATGATTCAGAGGCGATAAATAATGAGTAACGCAGTGGCTGATATGAAAGTGTAAATATATTTTGAACTCAAGTCATCAAATATTTTGTGAATATTTCTCGTCCTGGGCGGCCGTTCATTCGCACACTGGCTCTCGTCCTGACCGGTCGTTCATTTGCACACTGGCTCTCGGCCTGGATGGTCGTTCATTCAAACGTTGGCTTCTGTCCTGGATGGTTGTTTTGCATGTCCTTTGCATGTCCATGTAAGTTATTAATTTTTTTTATTATTTTTCGTTCATTTCAAATCTAGTTGACATAGCTGAAGCTGGAATACCCTAGATAGCTCTAATACAAATAGTTATTGTCTATTTTACTTATCTTCTTTGCTATATTCCCATGACAATGGGAATGACCTATCATATTCGGTTTTTCCTGGGCACATCATTCTTCCATAAAATTCGAACATAGATTGCAGTCTTTTTGGTGGTTTTACATGGGGACCACCCCTTGTCAATTTGAAACCCGGGAGTTCAATGATTTTTGTCAAAATCATGGTATCCGTTGGCACACGACTACAGCCTATCATCATCAATCCAATGGCATGGTGGAAAAGTTTAATCGGACGGTATAGGAGCTATTGAAGCCATATGTGGCCGAAAATCAAGAAGTCAGT
>JAOZJS010000464.1:0-32614 GCA_025882695.1 Amerodectes protonotaria | reverse complement strand
CATAATAAACACACACACACAGGGCCTGCGACAAACACACACACTTACACACAATAGACACTGAAAGAATGTGTGTGTGTGTGTGGGTATGGTGTGTGTGGTCGAAAAGACGAATACGAAGAAGAAGAAGAAGAAAAGAGTTTCTCGAATTATGCTAGCGCGAATAAGTAATAATCACATATGCACACACACACACACACACCGCGACCATATGGACCATCTGGTTCTTCTTAAGGCTGATGATGATCACCATCATGATGATTATGATCATGTTGATTATCATCATGAAGAATAAGAAGGGAGAAGGAGATGATAATGACCACAACCGACCAACCACCAACCAACCACCGATTGATGGACAAATATTGAATTTTATGATTATGGTTATTATTATGAAGAAGTTTGCCAAAGCGGAAAACGAGAAACGAATATTTTCTTTTTGGATTTTAGGGCTCGTAAAATGCATGCCTGTTTGAATGCGTGTGTGTGTGTATGCATTTGAAAGTATTTATCGTATTTCCATTCTTTCTTTCTTTCTTTCTTTCTATCCGACCGTTTTCCGATTCTGTTGGCGGATGATGATGATGATGAATCCGGATACGTACTATACGTAGGATACGTTGGGGAGGAACGAAACGAACATAAGACAGCCCCTTTGATATCCTGTTGCCCATAGAGGGCGTCTCAAGTGATGAATTTTTTTTAAATTCGAATATAATATTATAATTTCATTTTTGATGATGATTTCATAAATGATGATATGATTATTCCATCACCACCACCACCACCATCATCATCATATAATAATGAAGATAATAACCTTGTTTTACATGATTTACTTGTTTGTCGTTTATATTATTATTATTATTATTATTATTATTTTTAAATAATATCCTCGACCCGGTTGGCCCAACCAGAAGCCGGCCACCATTTTTGTTTTTCGCACATCGCTTTAGCATCGCGCAACAAACAACTCGACTCGGGTGTTGAATGGTTTCCAGCCAAAAAGCTGACAAAACCAAAATGTGCTGTTTACCTTGCTTGGCCAAATGTTTGCTTTCAGCACAATTTGTGTGTGTGTGTGTAGGCTTTCAGAATAACATATTTATCTTTGTTGAGGATGTTTCGGACGATTCCCTTACAAGTATTATTATTATTATTATCATCATCATTATTATTATTATTACTTTTCTTGGCCATCCATTTTGATGTCTTAATCATGCTTGGTTGATTTGGTCCGGGCCACACCGCAAACAACAAACATAAATAAATTTTGTCTTCTTGTCCAGAACAACAAACAAAAAAAGAACAAATACACATAAAATTATTAACAGCTTCGTTTTCTTTTTAGCAAGAAACGATGCGCATTATAATAACAATTATTATTATTATTATTATTGCTGCTAATCATAATAACATCATTCATTCCAATCCGACCAATTGGATTCGGTTGGTCAGATGGCCAGATTTTTCGGCTTTGTTTCTATTCGTTTCCACCAGCTAGCTTCTGTTTGCGTTGGATTTTCTGGCCGGTAATTCATTGTGGCCCCGTCGTCATCGCACGCATCATTTCAGCAGGCTGAGATGACAACAAGAAAATATATTTGAAAATTGGTTTTAAACAAACGCATTCCTGTTGTTTTGTTTTTGTTATTCGCTTGAATAATTTGCTTGAAACAAATTTATTAAATGTCCATTCCGTTGGCCATTCTATTGTCCATGTTTGTGCATTGAGGGCATCAACCATATAAATAAATTCTAGCATATGAACAAATATGTAAAACTTAAACTAATTATTATCATTGTTAACTGAATAATTATCATCATAAATATCATTCATGTGCTTGTTTAAATTTCAAATGTACGTTTTAATTCCATCATCTTCGGGATAAAATACCCGAAAACAATCATTCTTTCATAACAACAAACGGTCAGATGGAGAAAGGATCCAATTTTTTCTGAATCCTCTCTTCAATGTCACCAAACGAATGTCATAATTCAAATCTGTCTGGGTCTGCTGTTTGTCGCGTCTTAATTTTGATTGTCACTAAAATTCTCAACAACTATGACACCAACTGCGGCTGATCTAACTGCGCAAACAACAACAACAACAGCAACAACTACTACAAAGAGAGAACCAATTGAAAATTGTTTCAAGTGTTCCGAATGTGAATAATAAACCAATCACAGACACTAGAGAATGAAGCCAGTCCCCCCTCTCTCTCTCTCTTATTTCACACACACACTGTGAAAAAGAGATAAAGATAAAGATTTGGATTGGCTGAGAGATTGAACATAACAACGGCTATAACAACAGCAGCAACAGTAAGAAGAAAATAAAGGAACAAGAACAAGAACCACCATCAGTAAATTAATTCTAACAAGACATTTGGGTTACCACATCACACCATGCACACACCATGCACACATACAAACACCGAAAAATACCATCTAGGATTTTGTTTCTTCTTCTTCTTCTTCTTCTGGGTGAATGTCACTTGTTTCAAACACCAGCTAGTATCTGGTATAGAAGAAGAGATAACAATAACGATTACATTTCGATTCCGAAAAGGGGGTATCTTTAACAAAAATCTTATTCCCATTCGAGAATGGGAAGACCATTAAGGTTCTTCTTCTTCTTCTTCTTCGGCTGCTGCTTGTTCTCCTTATTCTTTTGATATATAATAACTATAAATCTGGATCATTGATAATCATTTTCGTTTGCGCTGCGTTCTATCTTGTCCTCTCTCTCTAGCTCTCTTTCTTGGTCTACCCTGCCTAGCCCGGTGTTTTATGATCCATTCATGATCTTAACTCTTTTTTTTCTTCTTCTTCTTATTTTTCCTCGCGGAAAAAATGTTCATTTGTGGACGACGACGACAACGACGAGGACAACAAGTAGAAGAAGAAGAAAAAAAATTTCAAGTTGGTTTTAAGATGATGTCGGCATTCGTTGTTTTACACACACACGAACACAGGCACACAAACACAAACACAAGCTATTAGATTCCTTTTAGATGAATAAATAAGAAGAAGAAGAAGAAGAAACAGAAGATGAAAAGAAGGAAGAAAAGTTAAAACAAAAAAAAACTAAGAGAATCCAAATTAAAATGTCAAAGGTGATGGTCTCTCGGCAAGCAAGAGATAGAGGGGGAGAGAGAGAGAGAAAGAAAGAGCACAAGAAAATCAAATAAATTCTTAGAACATATCTGGTGTTCCCGCGGCCTTTTTTCGGCCGAACGTGACATAAAAAAAACCATGGAGCCTATAAAAATTTTGTACGAAAAAGAAACAAAAATAAAATAGAAAAAGGAAATCTTTACCTGTGATCAGGTGAGACAAGATGGCTACGGAATATCTGCATGAACATTTTTGCTCGGGTATTACCCGCGTGCGCGCCAAACAAAATGACTTCCCTTTGGATACTACTGCTAATTTTATTATCCGAAATCCGGTTGTTAATGTATGTTTATGATGAACACATGTAGCTTTTTTTTCTTGATTTGGCGATGTCCATTTTGTCGGACACACGAACCAATACCAAGATACAGGGTTGTTCAGTTGTTAAGCCTTTTCTGTGCATGATTTTATTCGCAACTTAATCCATTTGCTGGAAACATTGACATTTGGATGATAATAATTATAATAATGATAAAGAAAAACAAGCATAAAACAAGAACAACAACAAAAAACATCATTGAATTTCAAATATCACCTATCGGGTCTTACCTGTGAAGGGAACAAAAATCAGAAATCTTGGCAGAAATTTTTGTTTTTGTTGTTTTAGTTTTCCGTGCCAGAACAGGAAAAAAATTGTTCAACCGCGCCAAATCAGACATATCAATCAATAATATGGCCAATGAAGGATAAGAAGGAAATGTGTTTTTTATTATTATGTCTTGGTTCTTCGTGTGTTTTTTGTGAAATAAATGCCAATATTTTTTCTTGTTTTTCGGACATTTTTACGGACATTCAAGCTGAGAGAATCGATAGCTAAATTCTTCCGATAAATGCGCGTCCAATCTCCACAATCTCTTCAACCACCGGGTTTAATCGTGTTCGTCTTTTATTTTTTTTTTTTAGTTTTTTCGTGATCATTGTGCTCATCCAGGTAAAATGTCGTCATTGCTTGCTTGGTTATCTTTTATTATTATTATTATTATTCGGGCAATATACGCTTGTTCGCCCATAGAATCGCTCTCTATCTCTACTCGGAATGGCTATCCAAGATAGCGACCGAGAACAGCATTTGGTACGGGTAAAAACATGAAAATCTCCAACCACCAACACACGTAGTGTCCATTTCGGGATAAATATTCCATATAAACTTCTATTTTGCCTGAGAAAAGACATTTTCTTCGTTTTTCTTTATTTTTTTTGGCTTGAATTTCTCCAGGTTAATCAAACTTGATTACATAAAGCGAAAAATTCGGTGTATTCCGCACACACACGTAAATGAATGTTGGTTCAAATGAACAAAACCAAAAAAATCCATATAAATAAGGAATTAAAAGAGAAGAGCAACAAGAAGGAGAAGAAGAAGGAGAGACAACAACAGCAACGAAAAAAAAATTAGAAAGAATAACGAAATTGCTAATAAATTATGTAGGAATTAGATAAATTAGTCTCCCCATCAATATCCATGTATGTCAATGTCCATGTATGCCAGAAGAAGAGCTCGCTCTCCAATGATTTAAATCTCTGTTGAATTCCACAATTTTTTTTACCTCGGGAATTTATTAGCTTAAATCTGTTTCTCGCTCCCAGTGGCCTTCCACTTTGGCAAAGAAAAAATGATCCGAATCCCGACCAAAGGGAGTCGGGAATGCCGTACGGAGTGTGCTTGGAACACGGGAACAAAAAGTAGCATCCAATATGAATTCATTTTTTTTCGTGAAAGTTTTTTTCCCGTTTCAAATACCCAATTCAATGATGATGGTGGTTAATAAAATGGAAAATTCACAAAATATGCTTTTTTCGGAATGAAAAGATTCTTGATTCTGGTATAGAATTTTGGCAAAAAAGAAAACCGAAAATGATTGGATCCATTCATTCAATCTGTGTGTGTGTCTGTGTTCGCGTAGCCGAAAACGGGGCAAACCATTTTGGAACGAATGAATCATTATCAAGTATCATTGCAGAATAATAATGAGCCTTTTAGTGCTGCTTGTGCGGGTGTGTGTGTGTGTGTGTTTTAGGTTTCAGGTTTTATTGCTTTCCTCATATCTTTTCACGGGGCCAGGAAAAAAAGAGACCAGTGCTGAAGACAGGGCAGAATGCCGAGGATATGCAAACGAAGACGATGAAAAAAAATGTGAATTCGGTAGAAAAATATATATATAATCGCGGCAACAAATATTGCCTATTCAATATATTCACTGAACTAGAAAAACTAATACGTGGTCGGGGTTCCAGTGATGGCCAATAATGGATTGTTTAGGATGGAAATTCGAATAACAAAAACAGCACACAAACGAAACAAACAGTCACCATTTGTAAATCCCGAAATGATCCAATGATTTTGATAGCTTTTTTTTGTCTGTGTGATTTGGTTCCAGAAAAAAAACGAAAATCTGGTACAAAATAGCCAAAGAGATCTTGAATGTGGTTAAACAAGCGTTAATAAAAATATCAAATCTACACCGACAGGCTGATGTGTGTGTCTGGGTCGAAGTCGATCCGAGTCGATCGAGCTTCGAGACATTCGATCCAAACTACAGCCTACAACCACACCCCTTTCGTTACTGCCACTGGTTTGAAACTTAACTCGCCTTTTCCGGTTTGTTGGAAACCACCGTTGCAGTCAAACAAGTACAATTTTGATTATTTATTGCTAGAAACATTTGAATGTCTCCTTCAAGAGCTCAATCCCTGTCGTCCCCTTTTATTTTGGTTGGGCCAAACTGTTGCTTCTGCTACTAGCTGGATATATTGCCTATTACCTGAACTGTAGGACCTCTGGTAGGATCAATGGGTAATTGAACACCGATGCATTGGTATGCTGTCAGGTAAGTAGTACATTACTCAAACAGCATAAGCAAGCACTAAACACACACACACACACACACACACAAAGGTAAGTAAGTTGATCGCCAAAATAAGCTGGTTTAGGGTGGATTGGTTTCTTCAATGCAAACCATGGGCCAAATCGCTTTTGTTTTGTTCTCCATTTTCTTTGAGGTTGGTTTCCCAATGTCTTTCTCACTGTTTTGCTCCATGGACACAATGGAGTTTGGAAAGCATGAACAAATGACAAATTGTAATACTGTTGTTGTTCTACTCTTGTTGCATACCCGGGTAAAATTGATACACACCAACTGTGGAACATGCATAGCATATAATAATGGAAATACCAAATCAAATAGTAACATTGAGCGGACTAAACATATCAGATAGCATATTGGAACTTATTTACTTGTGAAATGGAGAAAGAAAATGGAGAATTCTAATCATCATTCAGCTAATCAGACAAGCAAGAACAACTACCAACAACCATTGACAATAAACAGAGATAATGGAGAACAAGAGAGCCAAGGGTCTTGATCTTCAATGATCCTGATTGACAATCGCAAATATTCTGTTGGCGAAGAGTATGGAAACAACAGAAGCAACAGCAGGAGGTAACCTAAACAACAACCTCCTCTATTATCCCCGCCAAAATGCAAAAACAAACACAACGACAACAACCGACCGAAAACTGAAGGCATTTCGGGAAAACCGATAGGACATTTTTTTTCAAGAAAGAATCGTTATTTTTGTGTGTGTTCGCTTTAGTTCACATAATCAAAATCGATTGATTCCTCTTCTTCATTACTTTGTGACAACAACAACGACAAAGTGCCATTTCAGCAGCAGCAGCAGCAGACGACCACGACGACGGCTACAACGACTAGTTGTTGGCCACACATTCTTATAACCGAAACATGAAACGGATAATAGAGAATAATACCCCTTTCGAGACATTTTATGGTGCTCAACTATTAATCAAACCTAGGCTACTGATAATACGTTCTTGTGGTGGCCAAGATATTGTCTATTTAAAACAACTTTCACAATGGTATATAGTGATCAAACACGGTCTGACAAGGTCTGTGTCTTATTCCAGCACCAAGATTACCAACATTTGAATTCACAATGTTGGACACACAGATTGGACCAATGGACTCGGGCAGACATTGGACATATGGTGCCATTCCACGCACACACACACATACACACACGTACTTGCATTCCAATTTTAATTTCTTCAACTGCGACCCAGGATAGCGAGAGAGAGAGAAACAATAATAAACGGAAAAACTATCCCCACTATATGCTTATCATTTGATTCTTGGGTTCTTATTTTTTTTATATCTAATTTAATTTAATTGACAAGACATTTAGATTAGCCTTGTAACCAGACATTAGAGGAGAATTCTGTACGCTCGGACAGCCAACAAGCAAGCCAGCCAACCAACCAAAGAGGGAATGAGAAGAGAGAAGACCGATGGAGACCGAAACCAAAACGAAAAGAAAAAAATAAGATAAAGACTTGTTTTATGTCAGTCCAGCGGCAGCGGCAACAGCCAAAAAAATCCATCCTCTCCAGAAGACTTCTTCGACTTGGTCGTTCTTCTTTTTTTTCGTTTATTCTTGGACGATTGATGGCCACATTTATATTTATTATATTATATTATATAACCATATCGAATGGGCTTGCATTACCAACTCACAAAAAAACTGCCTGGCGTCGGTATTGCATCGGTGTGTCCTATTCAATTTCGTTCTGGTTTCCTTTTCCTATTAATTGTCGATTATTATTATTATTATTATTATTATTATTATTAGGATGATTATTTTTATCTGAAAATAAAGTAAAATAATTTTCCAATTCTGTCCATCTGTGTTTATCTGGTTGGACACTGTGTGTCCTGTTTTTCGGATGGTTTTTTTCCCTCGTTTCATGTTTTCCATTACTTTATGAAAAAGGAATCATTTTTGTGTGTGTCTGCGTGGTGGATGTAATAACAAGCATAAAATTACAACCACCACCACCACCACCACCATCGACCACCTCACACGATGCTCGATGTCGATGATTCTGGTCGAATAAAAAAAAGATCACCCCAAAAATGATGGCCAAATTTTTTTTCATATATTTAAAAGCTTTTTTCTTTTGGAAAAAAAATTCAAAGAACCTATTTCTACCGACCATAGTCAATATCGAACCAAAAAAAGAGCTTCAAAAAAGACAAGAATGAACGATGAACGAAATAATCGATTGTATATGATGGATTGGATGGTGTTAACACCTGTTAAGTACCACCATACAACCATTCATTTGTATTAAGAATTTTTTCCTCTCTCGCTCTTTTTCTCAATTGTGGCCAGTAGGATTTCTAAATTATGATGATGATCATCATCATCATCTTCATCAGAATGTGTGATGATGAGCACAACGGACGAAACAGATGCACGACTTTGTGCTTTTAAGATGTTTGTGTGTGTGTATCCGTATCCGTGTGACCAATCGAAATCGAGAGTGAATAAAGCCGAGAATAAGATGGTGATTATTACCATCTTATATTATTATTAGTTTACCAATATTGTCCCGCACACGCACACATACACACACACGTACCAACCATGTGTATTTTGCCTGGAGAAGCCAGAAGCCACAATATCACGAATATCGCTTTTGGCTAATCACGAATCCTCACTGCAACAGCAACAACAGCGGACTACAGCAGAATTTGAATTTAGAATCCAATCATCATTATCATTATAGGCTGGTTTTAGGGCAAAAAACGATTAGAGCAGCTTTTCCGCATTACTTTTACTGTATAAAAATGTACTAATGATTGTTGCACGGTGACGCCCCTAATCGGAACGCCCATTCTATAGTCTCGTAACAGGAAATCGAACCAATCTTCTCTTTATTCTTTTCCGCGATCGGATTCATTTTACGTGTTAGAAGATCAATTAAAACATAGAAAAGCACCAGAAAAGAAGAAGAATCCTATGCGATTATATTTCGATGATGATTTTTTTAATGAACGGTGCTGGACACTGGACTGTTGATGCAATTATTTCGAAGTTTTTTTATTTATTTCGCATTGATTTTCAATTTTGGTCAGTTTTTTTTGACCAGTAGTGCATGTGTGTTTTGTTCTTCGGTTGTCCATTCTGTGGAAAGTCACGATTTAGAGATTTGGACTAGGCAGAAGAGAGAAAAAAGCGGACAAGGAAAAAAAAGGAGCGACTTCAGGTTAATGGAGTGTTGTCCAATAGTACATCCAACCAATGGAAAATGGTCGATGTCACAGCTCATGTACTGTTCATCAATGAAGGAAGAGAGGGTTTTTTGATTAGGGAAGAGGGGAAGGGGAAACGGGAAAGCCAACAATAAATCTGTGGATAGTGCACAATATCATAAACATTATGTCATGGATTTATAACGAACCACCAGCACCACCACCACCAGCAGCAACAACAACAAAAGCAGATAGTCAATCATTCAGGAGAGAGGAAAGGGGGTTGTAAAAAACGAAACGGAACGAAATAATATTCTATCGACTATTCCACATTACCGCAAACGAGCCATTTAGGCCTTTTTTTTCACCCTCTTGAATTAAAGAATAGTGCAATGTGTTCCATTGCAATGTACACACGATCATCACGACCACCCGAGCCCTAATGTTAATGATGTTGTTGATGATACCTGTCCACTTCCAACCAAATGGCCATTTGGTGGTGATGGTTGGTTGTTGTTGTTGTTGGTGGTGGTGGTGGTGGCTCATCGTGGCCAATATATGCTGGTCACGACCTGTCCTGGCCAGCCGCCAATATAATCGAGACTTTGCTTCGTTTTTTTTGATCGATATTTCAATGTTTTTTTTCGCTGTTGTTGTTTCTCATTTGGTTGCTCCTCTCCTCCTACTTTTCTTTTTCTTCTTCTTCTTCTTCTCCTTCTTCTGGTGTTCTCGATGTTCGCGGTTGGTTCGATCGGCCCTGCTAATGAACGGCCAGATGAACTAGATGAACGTAAAATTACCGAAATATTCCTTGTTTTTTTTTGTTTGTGCTAGTGAAACGAATTTCACCAATTTACCTTTGATAATGTTCTTTCACTGACAATGTTGCCAGAACATTCAATGGCTATTTTATAATGCCAATCGTGCGTTACCTGAAGGTGAAAACCTTTGGGCTTTGTAAGCCCCAAACGCACTTTGACCTCAAAATCATTGGAACAACCCGAAAAGGAAAAGAAAAAACATCCGTAATCCCTGTCAAACATCGACCGGACCAGAATCGTGGACAAATTTGCATTATTAGCCAGAGCTTACAAGCCTCAAAGTGTCAAAACAACCAAATGCTGGACATTGACTTGATTCTTTGATTTCTGGCCGTTTATTGACCTTATAACTAATGTTTCATGAGGATCAATCAAGATTTTGTTTGAATCACATCAACCAAGACCATACCAAATCTTGCCATTTTTTATTGGCGTTACCACAGTTCATCTTTTTTTCTCATGTTGGAAAACACCACCATTCATTAGCTTTTGCATAGCTGAGAATCGCGCAGTTAATTGTGCGGCAGCCAGACAGAAAACCAACAAGAAAAGAAAATGTCCTCACTAGATTTATCTGTCCAACCAGAGAAAAAAGAGCCATCATTGGTGGATATGCTTCTTTTTTATGGATTCTAGTCTGGCTGTTTGAATCTGATTGGTCGGTTTTTCCCTCCTTCATCACAATTGTTCAGCCTCAACAGATATAATTGAATGACTGAAGAACAACGGCAAACAAGTCCAACCCTTTCTTTTTTTTTATCAGCCATTCATAGCCTTCTAACTCTCTGTCTTATAGTTTTGGCCTGCCTTCAGCACAGTAACTGAAGGCAAATGTGTGATTGACTCATTGGTGAGTAGTAGATGAATATTAATGAATTATTGGGTGTAGACTGCCATCTAGTGTCAACAGACCGCATTAATAAAGGCACAGCAACATGTGCCGAATTTCAACATTTCAATTATAAACACCAGATGGCAGACTAACGAATGAAACAAACGCAATCATTGGAAATTCTGTTTCACGACTTGTGCGCATACTCGCCTTCAAATCGTTGGATAGGCTGGACCCGATGGATGGCTCGGTTGCGCTATATATTAATTTTTGGAACCAAACCACCTAACGGTAGGATCCCGAGATTTTGGATTCGGTTATTATTCGGAAATCAAGCGCACATAATACCAATCCAACTGTACACACACATTGAGTGTCTCAGTCTAGGTTGTGAGTTGTTTTTTTTATTATGGTTGGCCCAATTCCTTAGTGCAGGTCAACTGTTTGGATCGCTGATGCTCGAATACGGTGCTGATCTTTTGTTTGCTCTAAAAGCTCCGTGATTACCAGTAGTAATCATGGCTCAATTTGGATTCAACCCAAACCGAGCATCATCAATTGGTAGGCAGGATAGATTAGCCGATAACCAATTCAGATCACCTCAACAATATCCACAAAACCCTCAATTTCGTCATCAAAATGGTTCGCAAATCCAACAACAACCACAACAACATCGTCGAAATAACCGACTCACTCATGGTAATCATGTCGAGAATCAACGAAATTCTAACTATAGAAACCAGAGTAATCTTCACCACCACCATCATCATCATCACCATCATCATACACCATTGTTGGACGAAGATTTTACATTCATATCTCCATTTGTTAAATATTCATTGTTCTTTTTCAATTTGATATTCTGGATCATCGGATCATCGTTGATTTGTTTAGGTGTTTGGTCTTTTTTCGAAGAATATGAATACAATCTATTCAAATTGCGTAACGTTTTTGATTTAATCCTTCACATATCCGTTGCTTTGGTGTTCACCGGTTCGGTTATATTCTCGATGAGTTTGATGGGATGTTTGGGCGCATTAAGAGAAAATCTTTGCCTGATCAAATTGGTGAGCATTGGCTGCTTAACGATTAATCCATTAATTAAGATCAAATTTCTGCCTTGTGATAGTATTCTTTGATGTTGTTGATGTTGTTCGTTGGCGAAGTGACCATCTCAAGCTTGGCGTTCATATTTCCGCAAACAGTATTGCATTTTTTGAAAGACAATCTATCGAAAGATATGATCACTAAATATCGTGAAGATTCAAATCTGCAGAATTTGATCGATATAATTCAAGTACAATTCAAATGTTGTGGCATTTCCGATCATGGCTACAAAGATTGGTCGATGAACATTTATTTTAATTGTACAACGTTCAATCCAAGCTCGGAAAGATGTGCGGTGCCTTTCTCCTGTTGTCGCAATATAAATGTCCGTAAAATATTTCTGGTTCGTCCAAATCTGATAAGTTTTGGTTCTTTTTTTCCAGACGGATATCAATTCAATGTGCGGTCATAACATGCAGAACCTAAGCTCTGTGGTGGAAATCAACAAATATGTTTATACCCGTGGATGCGTTGAAGCAATCTCCGAATTGGTGGACAAAAACATGAACCTGGTCGCCATGGTATGCTTGGGATCAGCTTTGGCACAGGTTTGTGAAAGGGTTTCTATTGCAATAAGAGGTGAAATCTTAACACTTGTCAAATTTTTTTCCTGGTAGCTATTTGCCATGTTTTTGGCTCGATCATTGCAAGGACAGATTTATGCACAACGTGCACGTTGGATGTAACTTTGTGCTTGACGGAAGCAAATAATGGCCATTTTTAGGAATCATCAACGCCAAGTACATCACGTTCTCTCCAAACTACTCTACCAACCAACCATCTTAAACAGCTCTGTCTTTCTCTATGTTTTTTTTCCAATTCGATTTTCTTCCCTCATTCAGTCTCTCTCTCTCTCTCGGCGTGTGCTATACCGGATCAATAAATTCGTTTTCAAAAAAAAGATGATGAAAATAACCGTTTTGGCCAGACCATGTTTAGCCAATATTCGAAATTACTCGAAACCAATGTTATCCAATTGATCGTCTAAAGATTATGGCCGGATAAGGTGCTCCGTCCAAGGTTTTTTTCGTTCATAAATCAATGTCTGGATGCTTCAAGATGCTCATATTACACTCTAGTTTTTCCCCAGATTAAAGCAATAGTGCTTGAAGCTTCCGAAATAATTAAAGTTAATCTCTATTTCACCGATGAAAATTGTTGGCGCGAGATAATTTTTTTTGGATTTTCAAACTCAAAGATTTAACATGGCAAACATAAACTTTGGATTCCTATATTTTTTCTTTTTGTTAAATACAACCATCAAATCAGAGGCCCAAAAAGACTTTGTGGTAAACAATGGATCCCCACGGCAACAGTACGATAATTTGCTATTTTTTTCCCCAGAGCATTCAATCTACACGTGGGCGTGTATGGGTGCGTTTGTGCGTGCGTGTGCGTGTATGCGTGTACGCATAGCTTAATCCTATTTTCGTACGATATTCATTATCTGGTAACACAACCCAGCCACCTATTGGCAATCAACCACCTTCTTCTTCTTCTTCTCCTCCTTCTTCACTCTTGTTGAAAAAAAAGCAAACATTTGGCCATAATTTCTTCTTCTTCTTCTTCTCCTCCTACTTAAGGTTCACCCTAGATTCTCCAGAAATCGAATGTACACACGCATCCTTAGGATGGGGAGAGACAGAGATGCATAGAAAATAGAAAGAAAGATAATCTTCATAGATAATTGTTTTTGATTTGTTCAGCTTCCAAGTGCAAATGTGCTCTTTGGTTATGTTTTCTTCCATAATCGAATACATATTTATAGAGAGAGAGAGAGGGGGGAGGGGAATTTTGTTTGGATTCGAGTGTGCGTGTGTGTGGCTTGGCGTGGATTGGTTGATTGATAGGCTGGCTGATTGATCAAACCACAATGATTGGTTTCAATTGACTTAGTGACTTAGTGACTGATTGACTGACTAACTGAATTGGATGAATGAAAAGTGTAGAATAACTACTAATAATAATAATAATAATATGACTGATACAATTGGAAAAAGGTTGATTTTCGTAAAAAAGTTTTCCAGATTGACGATTAACGATTGACGAACCTCTTTTAAACCGTTTCAATTCAAACCAATATAATCTCGTATTTCACGTTATAAGCGCAAAACAAACTAACTAGTTACCAACCAACCAACCCAAAGCAACCATCCTACAATCCTGATACATTATCTTTTTGGCAAAAGTCCAATTCAGTTTTCGGTTAAACGAAATGAACGTACTGATTCCGAGTAAATCATTGATGGCGATGGTGATGATGATGATGATTTACAGAATGATTGATTGAGCTCTAAGCTTGATTGTGATCAGAATCCATTGGGCTTAGCAACCAAATTTAATCTGAAGAACAACAAAAAGAAAAAACAAACAATTTTGCATCTTTTTCACACATTGTATTAACCAAATAGCGCGCGCGTTTTGGTGCCTGTATGTTTGTTATTTTTATTATCTGGGATATATCTTCTGAAGCTCTGATTTCAATATTCGAAGTTGTTTGAATAATGAGAAGTACATTTTAGTTTAAATCATTCTGTTGGCAATAAAGAAAAAAGAAGAAAAAAAACTAAAATTGCTTGTCGTGGCCTACACCCCTGAAAAGTGTTTCGCCGATTAAATCGACAACGGAGAGCATAATCCGCGCTGAATACAAAATCAAACAAAAAACGTTGGTCCCAAAATGTCCAAACAAGAGAGAGAGAGAGAGAGTTGTTACGAAGAAAAAAACTTCGATTCATCCATTTTCGAACCAAATTGATTTGAATCGAATAAATCAAATCAGACCAAAATCTGAATGAAAATTAATATCAACGGAAGCTTGTAAACAAATCAAAACGATAGTTTTTTTTTCTCTCTCTCTCTTGACGATGCTTAATGGTTTTGCTAATAAACATCATCTGGATCATGTGCAATTTGACAGGGGGTTTATAAAAGGAAGCACTTTTGGACTTAAATAGAAAAAACTCTTTTTTGATTGGAATAGAAATGCCTTTAATCAAGACAAACCTAAATCGATTGATTTCGAAATTCAATACGATATTCAAAAGAAATGGTTCATTCCGTCCATCCATTCATTCGTTCAACACAACCATGTTGGCCATCCCATGATGGTTGGTTCATCTGGTTCGTTCTGCATCGAATCGGTTCGATTTGGTTCGAACAATTTCGCCCTGTTTAGGCGAATATTTCAACTAGTTTTCCATTATTAGTAACAGCAGCGCTTGCGCAAGTGCCGGAAAAATAAGTGAAACACCAAAACCTAGACTACTGTAGACAATTCATCATAAGACCAAACCAGAGATACTAGAAAACCGAGAATTATAGCCAGACGTCATACCAGCACTTTTTTCAGACTTAAAACACACACACACGCACTTTCATTGATCTATTAGATTTTTTTTTAGTGTGGTGTTTGGGTTGGTTTTGGTTTTTTTTTTGGATGGGCACCAAAACCAGAGATGAAAGATTCAAGCATCATCGTGCTTGTGCGTTTATCCTAAACTGAGAACAAAGTCCATTTTTTTGTAGCAATTTTTGTTTGTATGGATTGGCAATCAAATATATCGAATCTGTATGAATATGAAATAGAAACACGATAATCATCCAAAGTGTTTTGTTTTGTTTTGTTTTTTTTCGGTTGTTTAACGAAGATTTCGGTCAACCGAGGATTGTTTTGGAACCACGTAGAGACATTCCAAAACACACAGACAGTGAGGATGACAATTGTTGCTCTTGTCTTATTTTGTGCTTTTTCTCAAACCAAAGCCTACCTAAATAAACTCGAAAGACACTTGATAGGTGTGTGGTTGCCCAAAATGATTTATTATTTCAGCCACGCTGATTTAGAATCTAGCAGGAAGGCATTACAAATCTCTACCATAATCTGTCTGGTGTGTGTGTGTGTGTGTGTGTGTGTGTGTGCTTTACATGTTTGCAGTTTCGATGTATTTATTTATTCCATCCATAGTTGTGAGTGTGTGTGTGTGTGCAATGTACCCAATGAACGAAACTAGAAATAACATTTCAAAAAAACAAAAACAAGACAAGTAGCAATCCGTTGATAAATCAATTCCGTTGATGAGCGCTGACAAAGCTAGGCTTTAATCAACCAATCAAAATAAAGGAAGAGAGTAAAATATACATTTGAGCATGCGAAATCTATTAAGAAAACAAAGCAGCAGAAGGTGAATCTCCTCCTTGCGCAAAGGACGAGAATATTGATTTCTGAGAGGCCAAAGAGAACTATAAAGGGCGTCCTCAACTTTTACTCAAGTCTATCTGGTCGAAATTGACCAATCAAATGAAAGCAAGTGATAGCAAGAAAGAGAAAGAGAAAGAGCGAGAGAAAGGGAGGGAGCAATACCAATGCAAGTATAATAATGAGTGAATGCGTGAAGGCTGGGTTTTCCCTCTTTCTTTTCTTTCTTCAATTTTGGTTGGCTGATTTTGTAGGATGAACTTGAACAATAGCATAGTATAGTATTCGGATTTCTGCAGAAATGTTTTCGAATGTAACTTTGGTTTGAATTTCATCCTAAACCATATTAGTACCTAGAAGTTGTTTGCGTAACTTTAGGCTTTAGGATTGAAAGAAATTGTTGTTTTTTTCGCTAGAATCGTAAGAAAAACAACAACTATTCGATCATTTATCAATCACCTCACAAATAATAAACTAGTAAACATCCTAGTTTTTATTTCAATGTATGAATCCGTCATCAACTAAATCAATTCGATCAATCAATCAATCGAATCTCGCCAAATCTCATCAATCATCAAATAAATCGATCAATTTGGTCGACGACAGAAATCAGGAGTTGTTATTTTCTGTCGCGTCGGGAAAAAGCACTACTCAACTGAATGATGCTTTTTGCTTCTCGCCAGCAGAAATAAAAATTGTTGTGGAGGATAGGATTTTAAGGCAGGAATCCATAATTCAAAGGATGATGGCAAGCAGGGTTAATGTCATTTAGTCAAATTATTAGTATTTTTCCCTGATTGGAGTGTGCATTTCGATGTGTTTGCTTAGGAAAATTTTCGATTATATTTCTGAATGCAGATAATATTTAGGGCAATGACACAAGGTAACGTCGGTTGGTGGGTATATATACCCAGTTTGTTCGGGTAATGACAGCAGCAGTAACAGTAGCAACCAATGATAATTTCCGATCAAGCTTCAAGTAGCGTTCATTAGACCCAAAAGCAATAACCTTTTTTTTTGGATGAGAAAGGGTTAAGATATTTAACCAATTGAACAAACGAACCGGACCTGGAATATTTGAAATGAAATCGATCTCCTTTACATCCCACATCCGGTCAACGGTGGTACAACAAATCAAACACCGTTTATCACGCACGCACTCAAAACGAGAAGCCTCAAAACATAAACTAAATAAGCTTGAATTTTATATAAATAGAATGGCTGACTGGGGAACAAAGATACACATCAACGGATTCCATTGAAAATACCATATTCATATGATTTGGACAAAAAGCAACAAAAAAAATTGAAGTTCAATGTTCATTTGTACTTCAACTTGTGATTTGATTCTCTTTCTTTCTCATTTTTCCTCAATGGATCAACTGGCTACTGTATCTTCTTTATTCAAAATGTTTATTTGCTTCTAAACATTGATACATTAGATGATTGGATACATTGAATGTCATTAATCTAAACGAATTGGTTCTAATCATCGAATTGTTGCTTCCATATTTCCAATGTTGGAAACCGAAAAAAAATAAAAACATTCAGATTCATCGAGCTTTAGCTAGAAACATCCTTCCTCGGGTTAATTTTCTTTTTGCTCTGCTTATGTTCCTTCGCACCACTAACGAGCTGACATTGACCTTTTTGGCAGATTTTGGTAATTATTTACAATCTTTTTCCGATAAAAACCAAATCAATGAAGAAATAACGAACTTTTCTGTGATATAAAGCATTTTGTTCAACCCTTTCAAATTGATCCTTGATGGATCCGTTTTGGTTGTGGATCTATCATGAATTTGGTCAAATTTCGATATCATAAAGTCCGACCTAACATAAACTCTTAAACCGATTGACTTGATTGAATTGATCCGTTCACGGAACACAATATATATCCACAATAGATTTATGGTGTAAAGGATTACTATCTGTGTCGGTGTATTCAAACCAATATCATGATTGCTTTCATGATGATACAATGTATGCATGCGGTATTGGTCTTTGAAAATTGATTCCAATCCAGCATGCTTCTACAACAAAAAAATGACAACCAAAAACCTAACTCGTTCACATTACGTTAGATGTTTGTCATTTATTATCTTTGTATTTTTTTCGGCTTTATCCTTTTTTTACCATAACCGAAAGATTAAGGTTTCTAAGCACTTTCAGCTTTTTGGTGTGAAGTCCAAAATGGACCCAACCTTTTGTGGATGGTCCAACCACATGTTTGGCTATTTGTTTCGTGTATGGTTGCGTTGGTGTTTCCCAAAGTATAACTTTTGGTATGGTTCGGTTTGGTTCGGAAAGTCTCTAGAACCAACCAATCACAACCTATTGTTGCTTTAAATAAAAATAAGCAAACAAAAGACCAGAAAAAATAATCCAGCCAGGAACTATGACTGTGGCTGTTTGTGCGTGCGTGCATTATGTATGGTATGTATGTGTACTAGGAGTTTGATACATCACAACCAATATTTAATAATTTGATAAGCTGGACAATCTTATTGATTCAAAATGCCTAGTGTTATAAAGAGAAAAAAAATAGAGTTATAGTGAAGAAGATGATAAAATGCACACACAGACTCACATAGAAAAAAGTCGATAGTCAATGTTTTTTTTTTGGCGTTGAGGAAATCTCACTGAACAGAGGCTTTTAAAACCGCTCGCATCATTGCTCATCGTTTTCATTTGGTTCATGATGATGATGATGATGTTTGGCCGTGTTGATGTCTTGTTATATTGTTATTTTCTTGCTAGTTGTGCTTGTGTGATTACAATAAATCCATCTTGTTCATCTTAGCTTTCATCGAATCAAAGCTTGTAAGGAAATGAATAATAATTATTAATTGTTTTGTTATAAATAACAACTGAAATCAATTGATCGATATTGTTAATTGATCCGTTCCATAACAAAAGACACGGGATGTGGAACAAATCATCTCCAACATCATCGCCAACAAACAATTTTTAGCCTTTTTCTTCACTCGGAGGTTTTATATTGATATAATCCTCGCAGAGTCACCAATATTTTTTTGCTTAATTTGTGTTAAATTATCAATCAAATCCAACTCACTCAAAATGCATCAACAAATGCGCTATGAAGCGGAATACTTTGACGAAAAGAAGCGTCTATTACGTGCCATATTCAATGAAACATTGACACAATGTAAGGAAGCTTTGAACAAGAAGAACGTCAGTAAAGGTATGTGCTCGTGTGTGTATGTTTGTATGTATGTGCTGTTTTGTTTTAGCTAGTATATTCGATGATTTAGCCAGAAAGCCATAGACAACAATACGGGCTTTGTACAGCTGATCTTATTTATGGGGCAGTGTTTGAGAAACAAGAATAATAGCAATGACAATTCAATAAACAATAAACAATTGTATATTATTTGCACTATATACAATAGTAATGATAGGATGCATATCAAGCCTATTTATAATTTAGGACAAATTATAATTTGATTTTTGTCTTTTTTTTTTGCACTTATTTGATGCATTTGAATGAAACCAAAACATCTTAGACAAGTTCCAAGAAATGTCTCTCAAATGCGATGATGAACGGTACATTAGGAACATGTTGGATAATCCAATATCCATTGTTTTAATGGGCAATCGACCATCGGTCAAGGCTCGTATTGTCAATTATATGCTCGGATATGAACTATTGCCAGTAAGTTTAAGCAATTTTGATACTTTTAGATCATATATTAGATAGTCGCTGTATAATTGAATAATGCATATACGTGTGTATTTGGCATAGGTGTTTGATCTATATGATCCAGACTATAAACAACCAAGACGAGCTGTACGAATCCAGTATGGAACCCAAAGAAGGCATGCATTCTGTATTAAGCATTTTGAATTGTTAGAATGTTCACCAATGCATACTGAACGGGTGGTGTCGTTTGAAGATTTGCGTTTGGATTGTTTCCAAAGTGATCCACTTTTAGATGGGAACATATCTAACATGGATGGTTACAATATGTGTAGCAATGGTAACGATGCTGCTGGTGGTGGTAATAATGAAAATGGCCATCGAAATTCAATGACATTGGACAATGGTATCAATGGCAACAGTGGTAATAACAGTAATACTTCTTCAGGGCTTGATTCAGCCGGTAATGATCATTCCAATACACCAACAACATTGTCATCTAATTCATCCTATTCATTTGTAAAATCGGCACCATTTCAAGGCACTGCTCCGGTTAATGCTAATAATCATATGACACATGGAGTAAGTCATGCCAGAATGATACCTAATAATAGTAAAAATGGTACGGAAACATATACGGTACCAGCACATTCATCGGCACCGGAAACGAATCTTCACTGTAACGAAAATCCGCATATTGGCCATCACCAGCACCATAGACATGAACATTCGTCTGGTTATTCTAGCCAACCGAACATGGCCGGTCCAAAAACCAGTAAGCAACAACAGCAACAGCAACAAACGCGTCATAGTTTTGTACCATACGATGATGATGAAGATGATGATGATGAAGATGAAGATTATTTGGATGAAGTTCTAAGTCGAACGGATTCTGTTAACGAGATGACCACCATGGAGATCGTATTGCCGCATGAGTTGTTGGAGAAAAACTTACAAATACGTGTTGCACCCGATGTGGAATCATTTGATCTGATTTATAAAACCACATTCACGCGTACCAATCCCATTATAATCTATTGTTTTGAGCGTTTTGATGATCAGCTTTCGGCCACGGACAGACGTCATTTGTCGCAATTAAGGCATAGGATGCCATCTACGCCCATTTTTTTCGCTCATATTATGGATTTTGATTTAGTTTATCGCACTGCTTATCATCATCATCATCATAGAACATCACCACAACCAATGGCACCGTATCATCATCTTGAATCGGCACATTTCCCTTATTCGAATACTTATCGGTTGTCAGATGATCAATCGCCAACAGTTCCCAGTCCTATCCAATCGAAGCTTTCGTTTGGTAAGAGTAAAGCACAACAAAATCATCCATATAAATCGAATCAATTACAAGGGTTAGAGAAAAATGGTGGACATTGTTGTGTACACAATACACCGGTAAAACTCCAACAGAACCTAGCCATAAACGGTCATGTCGATGGTGATGTAAAATCAAAAAAACATTGCGGATCTTGTTCCGCAGATTCGAGTATGTATAATATAAATCAATTGAACGATTACGACATGCCCGAAGCAAATATTGATGGTGTGGTGAATTCCAATAAAAAGTCTGGACCAGTGACCAGACGTAATACTCATTGTTATGGAGATAAATCCAAACGGAAAACATCATATTCAGCCAATACATCACCATCCACCTCATCCACAACGATCAATTCGCCGAGAAAATCCTATCTTCAAGCATCTGAATCGTTATGGAAACAATTGAAAAGCATTGGTTTTTTCAGAGAAATGCCATCCACATTGGCACTGCAAGCACCAATGGACCGTAGGCAAAAATATCAGTCAAATGGTTATTATATAATCAATGATGGTCCATTTAAGTGCACCAAGCAGAATTCTGATAATGGGATGGATGTTTCATCACGTTTCATATGCCATTCATATGAGTTTTGCTATTTTGTTGATTTTTTTCGTTCCATACTCAAATCAAATCTGGTTGTGGCTGCAACATTGCTCAACGAGATCCATAATCAATTCATACAGTACTATATATTCACCGCGTTCGATATGACATGGAGTCTTAATTATTGCATACCGAAACGTTTAGAATATGCAAGAAATAAAGAAGCAGAGCTATATATGTCATTGATGGGCATTGCCAATAGAAAACAGGAAGAGATTCGTCAATTGATTGGCGAAACATTGAAATTCATGCGTGACGATATCCTGGAACAAGCGGCCAATTATACGTTTGCTAATAATCAATTTAATTGTAACCCCTTGGTGAACGCCAGCGAAGTTAAACATTGCGCCGAAGAGATACAGGATTTTGTTTTCATGACTTTGAATCGTGCCATTGCCGTCAAATTGATTGGATCGGTGGATATCATGCGAGAAAGCTTTATTGGTATGTTATCGGTAATTTTAGCAATTTTCGTCCCAAATAACTTAAATTCTAATTCTCCCAGGAACATTGGAACGTTGCCTGAAACAATTGGAAGAGTATAGGTATCGTAAAAATTTGACGGCCAGTAGTGATCCTACTACGAATGCGATGGCAGCTCAAAATAACGTCAATCATAACCATCACCAGCCGCCAGCTCGATTGATGATAATGGGGGATGATTTGAAAAACGCCAAATCTAGGCGTATTAATGGCGCCAACGCTCATCAGAATCATCAGCAAAGAGCCCAAGAGGAGAAAATTGATTTAGCTTTGTCCAGATTATTAAATTTAGCCTATTCCATTGATATCAATGCCAATACTTGTAGCTCAATGTTGCGGATATTCTGGGAAAAGATGAAGAATTTTTTCCTAATGTTCAGCATTGCATGGAAACCAACGTGCCGGATAGATGCCGACTGGAAGCGTAGGGTGGCCGCCGATCTTTTGAATAATCTTTCTGAAGCAAAATTAGCCAAATGTATTTGTACACAGTTTCGGGAGAAGTTAAAATTGGCGCATGAGACATTTTTGAGCTCTTTGACCAATCTCGGTTAGTATTTTTGTTTTCAGGGTTGAAATTGGACGAAATTTAAATTTTTTGGCGAAATTCCATCTTGTTTTTTCCCTTAGAAAACATTCTAATGACACGTCTGAAAGAGATCGATCACCGGCGGCAACAGGTGCGAAAAAATGATGCACCATTGTTTGCCAGGTTGGCATTAGAATCCACATCATTCATTGATGCCATCTTATACGGCAGTCCAGAGTTAGGAAAAGAGATTGGTCGAGGCCAATATGGTGTGGTGTTTTCCACTAAAAAAAGCTGGGCACATTATTCACGTGTGGCAGTGAAATCAATCATGATCTGTGATGATAAACATTGGAACGATTTGGCCATGGAATTTTATTATACACGTTCGTTGCCGGAAAATGATCGTATCGTACAGATTCGTGGATCGATCATCGAACATAATTACAATGGAGCATCGTCTTATGTATACTTGATCATGGATCGTATGGTTCGTGATCTGTATGCCGGCCTTAAAGCCGGTCTGGAATGGTTGCCGCGTTTGCAGATCGCGCTCGATGTTGTACATGGCCTGAGATTTTTGCACAACCACGGTCTGATACATCGAGATATTAAATTAAAAAACGTTCTGCTAGACAAACAGAACCGGGCCAAAATTACTGATCTTGGATTTTGTAAATCGGAAGTTATGATCTCCGGAAGCATTGTTGGTACGCCAATCCATATGGCGCCAGAAGTTTTCACCGGAAAATATGATTCAATGGTGGATGTATATGCGTTTG
This sequence comes from Amerodectes protonotaria, assembly GCA_025882695.1. Lineage (NCBI taxonomy): Eukaryota > Metazoa > Arthropoda > Arachnida > Sarcoptiformes > Proctophyllodidae > Amerodectes > Amerodectes protonotaria. Next base: position 9,023 of record JAOZJS010000464.1, on the reverse strand, counting down.
GTATTTTGTTCTGGTATATTTGCGCCGGTTCTGTCGAGCTACCACAGATTTTCGAACAATGTCACAATAAAGATCACCTGTGGATTGCAGTCAAAAAAGGTCAATATTGTTCAATGATTTTTCTATGATAATATTGAATCTCTGATTGATCTTTTTCTTTATAATTTTGTTTGGTTCCTAGGTCTTCGGCCAGAGAAACTGAGCATTTTCGATGACGAGTGTTTCCAATTGATGGAACGCTGTTGGGCTGGTGATGCCACCAAAAGGCCGTTGTTGGGCGAAGTAGAAGAATGTTTGTTGGAGATCAAACAACGTTACGAGAATCAAGTAATTATGGCTCAAGATGATTTAAACGAACAAAGCGGTAATAATTTTGCTATGATCTCTGCTAATAGCAATAATAGCAGCGGTAGCAGCGGTAATCAAAGCAACCAGATTGAAAGAAAAAAATTTGTTAGCAAATTTTCAACGCATTCCAAGCCATTGTTCGTCAATGATGTTGAACGGAAAAAGCCTATTTCTCAGCCAATCATTGAGCTACCGCAACAGCATGAACCAGACGTATTACCTGAGAAATTGCAGCCAATCAACAAGGACCGATCACTACTGGATGTTGGTCGACCATCGTCCGATGCCGAATCATCCCAATCAGCACATAATCAAATTAAAATCAATTCACCATGTACTTCAGCCACTGTCTAATGTTTTTGTCTTGACTATTTTGAGAATTTCGAATTTTTTATGACCTTAATTTATTATCAACACACACATACACACCCTTGGCCTTCAACCTTTGAAGTTTTTAACAACCTTGACACCATTTTCTTTTGGCAGTTTTTTTTGGTTCATTTTCTCTTTCTCTTTTTTTCTATTTGTCTGAATTTCATTTCAAACATTTCATTGACCAAAGACTCTGTGGGCTTTCTCTATTTTGTCGATATTTCTCTATAGAACCTTCTTTCAATTAAAAAAAAATTAAGTTTATTTTCAAAATTGGCGGCAAAATTTTGAAAAACTTTAGGGGAACATTTGAAAAACTTTCCGGAAATGTTGGTTATCAAAAAAAACCTTAGTGCATCCCTTCTCCTCTCTCTCTCTCTCTTCAACAGTGCTTGTCCGACACTGCTATAGTGGGTCAGCCAAACTTGAGATATCATCCAAAGTTTACCCCTCTCTCTATATATATATATATTTTACACCCAAGAAGATGATACAGAGCATGGAGTATTTTCCCTATATAAAGCATTAAATCTCATTTCTTCCCCTCCCGCCCTCGAGAACCTGCAAAAAATGATATCCTCATATATATAGAGAGAGATAACAACCGGCGACCAAGAAACCAGAAAATTCTGCAGAGGAAACAATAAAAAAACCGATTGCAATGGAAAAAAAACTGTATTCTGTGTACTAATCGTAAAGTACGTTTCGCTTGTTTTTCTCTGAGCATTTTTTTTAATATTGTTGTTGTTATTGCTACAATGACGTCAATAATGTTGCCTTCTTTGGTGTGCTATTTTTTGTTTGATTTCATTTGTTCCTTTTTCCATCAACCAATATCATTGTGATTTTATTTGATTGCAAATCATAATGAGAGGATGAAAATAATGTTTAAATTGTGTGCACTCAGAAACTGCTCAAAAAATATTTATAGTAAAATTTAGTCTTTCCTTGAAACATTGAAATCTGATACTATCGAAATTATGCTGAGAGCCACTAAATGGCTGACGGGCTTGTCTCGTTCCAGTACAAATAATTCTGAAACAACTGATTCAACTGTTACTCCACATTCTTTGGATCAATTAAAGTATGTGATAATTGAAAATCAACCTGGGTGTTGACCTTAATTTTTACTATATTTTTTGTAGGGTTCTATACCGTTTATTAGAGAAAAATCAAAAAGTCAGCGAAAATAATCGAACATTATTGGTGGAAACATTAAGACAAATCGCCGAGATATTGATCTGGGGTGATCAAAATGATTCAAGCGTTTTCGACTTTTTTCTGGAAAAAAATATGTTGTATTTTTTCCTGAATATCATGAAACAAAAATGTGGTGGCTATGTTTGTACTCAATTATTGCAAACATTGAATATTTTGTTCGAAAATATCAAGAATGAAACATCGCTTTATTATCTTTTATCAAATAATCACGTTAATTCAATCATAATTCATAAATTCGATTTCAGCGATGAAGAAGTGATGGCCTATTACATATCATTTTTGAAGACGTTATCATTAAAACTAAATGGTCATACAATACATTTTTTCTTCAATGAACATACAGCAGATTTTCCTCTGTACACTGAAGCTATCAAGTTTTTCAATCATCCAGAAAAAATGGTTCGTATTGCTGTTAGAACCTTAACATTGAACGTGTTTCGTGTCCAAGAGGTGGCCATGTTACGTTTTATTCGTGAGTGTACTGCAGCTCCTTATTTTTCTAATCTATCTTGGTTCATCGGTAAACATATTGTTGATTTGAATACATCGTTAATAAATTATCTCGCATCGCGTCACAATCAAACATCACGAAGTACTAATTCGAACTTAATCAATCGTCTGGAAGATTTAGTTGCCGAACATTTAGATCATTTACACTATTTAAATGATATTCTTCTATTGAACATCGATGATTTGAATATTGTCTTGTCGGATAATCTTCTCTATCGGCTCATCATACCTCTTTATGTGCTTTCATTTTTGAACATCGACGATAGGTTCAAAAATAAACAAATCCAAACAGCTTTATCACCAACAGTGGCAATATTCTTATTGACTCAATCATTTTTGATTTTGTCGTATGGTACGTTGTTGAACACATTGATTCTGTCATTGATATCCACTCAGAATGATATCGAGACCATCTCCAGAAAATGTGAATTCACTCAACCAGTACAATCATTAGAAGTGGCTATCGAACAAGCCATCATGACAACGTCTAATCAAAATTCATCTGCTTCAAACGAAGCTAGTAGCTCTGGTAGTGCAGCTCTTGTGGAGAAAAAGTGTTCCTTAGCAAAACATGTTCAAAATGACGAAATTAAACAAGATCAAACACTAACGAACAACAATCCATCGTTAGATTGGAGAGATAAATCATTTTTGGTCACGTTATTGGCCGCATTGAACGCTGAAATATGTTCGAAAACAGCCGATGACACCTACGGGCATGTACGAGAACGATCTGAATCAAAAGCAACAATCAACAAGCAACAAGATGGCGCAAAAAAAGAAAAAAATCAATTGTATCTTACTTGTCATTCTGACAACACTTTAAAATTAATACCGGATTGGACCTCTTCTGATGATAGAATCATATTGTTTACTTTATCGTTAATATCGGCCATTATTTCTAATGAAGGTAAAGTTTTTCAACGGTTTTTCAATTTGACTTTTTATTTTTAAATTATTTATTTTTTCCATTTAGCAATCGAGAAACAGACGCACGAAAATTTTTTCTCCCCTGGTAACATCGCCCCAAAAGAATGTCCTGAATCATATTTCAATACACTTATCAATAGCCTTCTATTGATAATGCGTCAATGTAGTTTACCCAGTGAGTATCAATGTTATCTGGCAAAAAAAACAAGTCATAAACATTATAACTGTTTATTAGATTCGTCTATTCGTCTGGTCACTTTTGAACTTGCCGTTCATCTATTCAGGAAGCTCATATTGATTTCTGGGAATGATGATGAAAATAAAAATAATAATTTAAATGAAAATCTATTATCTGATCACCAAATTGCTGTGCTGGAACAAGCCAGAGAAGATTCAAGCCATGTTTTAAGACAATACTATTGCTCAATAGACAAGTCTGTTTTTTTAAATTTATTCGAAAGAGAAGCAAAAATATTCTTCAACAATTCTGCCAACAAACAAGCCACTAATCATCCTGCATCATCACCATCATCATCATCATCATCCTCTACATCTGCAACATCAAAATCGAATATATGGTCATACAATTCTAGCATGACCTTAGAACAACATTTCATGGATGCCAAATTGTTATTACCGCCGCCCGAGATTAATTTGGATGATTGCAATTTTCATTTACGTTTGCCAGGAATGGATTATGAAAAAGCGCGTTATGTAAGATCAGAAAGGGGGATTATAAAAAGGATGGATTTTATTGAAAATTTTGTTTTGATTTCAGATAATTCAAGTATTTTTCGTTTTACGTTTGCTTTCATTCGATATTCGTAAAATAATGGGAGATGATCAAATTCAGGAGAAAATTGATGATTTTTTCATTCTTCTTGATGATCCATCCACTTCGAAGTTGATTTCAATGGATCATTTCATTGATTTGGGTAATTTACGATTCTCAATTTCCTTGATTTGCCATAATTAATGATTGTTTGCATTGTTATCGCCTAGAAAATTGTGATCTAAACTCGTGTTCAGTTGCTTTCTATCATCCGATCAACCAGCTTAAACGGAGTTCTACACGTCGTGATAGATTTTCCAATTCAACACAATCATCATCAGCTGAAAGTTCTTTATCCATGTTGGCATCAGGCAAAAAAATGCCTCAATTTATGGCTATTGTTTCAGAGCTTTTAATTCTAATTGAACCGGATGATAAACGTTATGGTTGGGGAATCATACGTTTCATAGCACGATTGCAGGATATTGAAAAAATAGTGATACATGCCAAAGATATTGGCCATGTTTGTACGCCGCCATTGCCTGATAAAGATGATAACAGATCATTGTATATTTATTTCAATAACTATAATCTTTCAGCACATCTCAATGAAAACAAGAACAATACTCGATTGAAAAGGCCGCAGATTAGTGAAAGTATTGTTGCCAGATTTCAATTCAATGATACTGTTCGTTCGTTGGTTGCACGTAACAATTTGTGTAAGGCGCATAAAAAAGTGCTAGATCGTAAAATACTATCAGTGGCAAATTTAATCGATATACCTAATCATGTGAATGAAGTAAGGACATCTAGTGGAGCTTCTTCAACAACAAGATCCGGAAAAAGTGATAATAATAAAAAATCCAACAACAATCAACAGCATCAAGTAATGGGCAGAACGTTTGCCGTGCCTGGTGGTGCTGTTCCCTCTAAATATCAATCGGAACCGATCAATGTAAATATGGCCAACAAAGTTAATGTCGATATTAATAATATCAACAATAAGAAACGTTATGCATATCCGCCAGCCGGATACGTGGTATCTTCCAATCGAACCAAACAACCAACCAGTGCTAATATGAAGGCTTCTATCGAGAATGAACGAAGACGAAAGAGAAAAATCAAATTGCCAAGTTCGAACCCCGGTGATCATAGTCAGGAAGAATTCGGTATCCCATTGAATGATCTTAGTCCAAACACTATACGCAAAAATGGTTGCAATAATAATATCGATAATGATATTGGAACAACAACAACAACAACAACAACAACCACCAACACATTCATACAAACTAATCACGCTGATGATGATTGTGAATTCAGTAAAGAGGGGGAAAACGTTGATGGTAAAAATAATAATAATAACAATCAAAGTACTAATAATACTAATAACAATTCCGATAAACCTAATGAAATCATTAACAACGAGAAAAACAAGGGCAAATCAACTAATTTGGTTGCTAAATCCACCGCCAGTTTGGTTACTGGTATCACTAAAACTAAAAACACTGCAGGTTTAAATCGTTCGGAAACGTTCGATGTTTGAGATATCAGCTTCAATATTAATAATAATTATTATTATTGTGATAATAAAGTTTCATAAAGTTTTTATTCATTTCACAAATAAGAAAAAACGTATTAATTGGTTTGATTGATAAAGCTTGATAAGGTTTTTGTAATTTAATGAAACAGTAGTGATTTTCAGTGAAAATACCGGAAACCGGAAGTAATATAGCATACATCCGTCACATTCGATGAAACTTTCCAAAGCTAACACCGCTTGCATTGGCACCTTTGTTGCTACCATATTGTAGATGGATGATCGTATCACCTTGACGTAATTGTTCCTCGGTAAACGAACGTCTATTCTCTTCAGCTTCTTTCGGTCCAAAACCGGGCTTGCCGAATTTGTGAGCTTTACGTGCCAAAGCGGCTAGACAAATTTGCACGGAATACAGATTGATTCCTTCCCAAAGATCGATGGTTTGGAAACGATCCTGGACTTGCACATCGAATTCGTCCAATGCTTTCAAAAAAGCATTTATATTGTCCATACACTTGAATGCCATTTTGCTTTTTTGGAATTTTTGCACCGAACCTGGTTTCAAAGTGTTGGCCAATCTAATGAAAAACGAAAAATATTCAAAGATCCTGTATCGTATGCTTCTCACAGATCGGTCTTACTCGCAAAGCAATACACCATCCTTGAAAACTGATTGAAAGTTTTCCATTTCTCCATCGGTGTCTACTTGAACATCATCCATCACGGTATTGATCCATTTTAAGATCTCGCTTGATAGTTGTGGATCATATTTTGATTGTACCTGTCCATCAAGGAGAATCAAATGATTTTTTTGAAAATCATCACGATTATTCAGGGATTATGATCGGAAAGGATTCATGATAAAAAAGCTTTTTTAATTTTGTTTAGTCGTTTTTTTTTGGTTGCCAATCAGGCGTTTCGAATCTGCCCTAAACAAACACACATACACACAGCGCAAGAGAGGATGGAAGATCCATATACCGAGAAGAAGAAAGTTTGAGCTTGATCGGCCTTGAGAGAGGATTAATTCAACAACCTAAAAATTGTTGATCAGAATAGTATCCATGCATGCGATGATGGTGATGATGATTGCAACCAACATTGTCAATACTACAAACACACGGTATTCTTTTGGATTCAACATTTTTTGATTGCTACTTTTGATTTGGTGTGTTGACAGATGTATCCTAGATAAAAATCCAATGGCTAAATCAAATTAACCAAATCAAATCAAACGGATTTCGACTGGTGATTTTTTTTCTGTAGCCAGGATTATCAAAACTAACCAAAGTCTAGTAGACCTCAAACAAGCTAACGATCGGTGCTCTTGTGTTCTTTGTTGATCATAATGATCGGATCAAATCACAACAACGATAACATTGGATTGGAAACTTGGTCACAACTAACCAATAACAAGTTTATATTGTTGTTAGGGGAAAAATTTAATTTTCCACGTTAAAACATGTCATTCATGCCATTTATGCCATGAATGTGATTGTTGTCCATTTTTTTCCATTTGCTAAATGGACAACGATTTCAATCATTTCGACAAAAAAAACAAGATGATACGATAAAGCCCTCGGTAATAGTCTACAATCTACATTCTCATTACATGATCTAGCTGGAAATGTGTCCATTTCATCTCATATTTCCTCAATCAATAACTGACTGAGACTGAGCTCTGGCTCTTCTTTCTGTTTCTCCATTGTCCCGCCTAGCCTAGCACTAGCTCACTCAGGCACACGCACAATCAGAAAGAAAGAAAGCAGCTTATTGTGTGTGTGTGTGTGAGGACGGCCCGTCCCCCCTTTTTAAAATTGATTCGCTAAATAACACAAAGTGAAAGAACATTGAAACACGCCTATCCATAACGATTGTGTCCAATACGACGATCATGGTCATCACTGTTAATGAGAACGATCAATGGGTTGAACCAAAAGCTTGATATGTGCGTGGGTGGGAGCATTGAATGAGTGGACAATTGGTTGAAGACGACCAAAAATAAAACGCTTGCCGCTATTGGCGCTAATTTCATGTTATTTGAATATGAATTTCACTCACCTTTTCATGAGTTTCCGCGGCCAAGCCACTTTTTTCCGCACGGTAAGCCATTTTGCCAGAATCAAACCAAATAACACGAATGATAGTTTGAGGAGAAATTCGTCCAAATCAATCGTCGAGTCTTTTCTTTTAATAGTGAACCTTATCGAAAAAACCAATATCAATGATACTACAAATGCGATGATTAATTTCAATAGAAATCCGATGCTATTTCTGTGGCGAATAGCATTAAAGCTAATGCTAACTCTTTCCTGGTACGTGTCTGCCGTGGCTGCGTTGGATGGTGGCCGTTGGAGAAATGTCAATGGCAGCCTTGGATAATACTTTCTCTTGTTTTCCTCTCCCTCGCTCTCTCTCTTTTTCGCTTTTTTTCTTTCTTTCTTTCTCTCTCTCTCTCTCTTTCCATATCCATACAAAACATGGGCGAAAAATTAGAGAGCCAATATTGCACCGCACAAGTGTGTGCCGGCAAGATAAACATTTCCCACTAGCTATACCATCAATGTGATGTGTCCATCAATTTTTTTTATTGGCAGTTTTGTTTAGCTTCCATGCTATGTTGCGTTTCTGCACAAAACGCTGATTGGATTCATTTCTTGTGCATTTTGTTGGAAGCGTCTGCATCCTTTTTGAAATGTGGGAAATGTTTGACACACATACATGTAATAGAGAAAAGAGAATGTGAGGAATAGACAATGGAAAGTAGTTATATTTTGATGATATATATATGAAACCGTGGCTGATTAGGTCTAATTATTGAGATCTTGAGAATCAAAACGGCTGCATTTCATTCTGTGATAATGGATTGTTGCCTGGCATGCCAGCACAAAATTCGTTTTGGACAATATTTATTCTAATACGAAACATATCAATTCATCAATTCAGAAATCAGAATGCAAAACATCGCAACAACAACAATGCATCCAAAACGACACTCATAAGTACGCAGGTTTTCTCTAACAACCACTTGCATGATTCATACACGTCCTCTATACACGTTCTGTTTTAAATTTCCGGTTTTATGAACCGATGGAAAGCGATTTGTGCATGTTTAACGCCTATCAGAACGGTTTTCCCCTCTGATTGGTCCAAGTGTGATTCGACCTGATGAATAGGAAAAAAGGCTGTATTTCTCTCTCTGATTGGTCCAATGTGATTCGGCCTGATGAGGACACAAAAAATCTTGATTTTCGGCGTATAGATGGCGCTATTCGATTGAAAAATTTTCTGAAACATATTTGCAAAAGAGCTTAGAAACTTTATTTC